>CM053271.1:91773724-91795878 GCA_028583415.1 Protea cynaroides
CCCCATGGTGATATACTGGATTCAATATAACCCTTGTCCAAGAGTTCTTGTAGTTGTACTTTCAATTCCTTTAGTTCGGGAGGAGCCATTCGATAAGGTGCTTTTGATACTGGTGCGGCTCCAGGTATAAGATCTATCACAAACTCTGTGGCTCGGTCGGGTGGTAATCCTGATAGTTCCTCAGGAAATATGTTGGGGTAGTCCCGCACGACGTCAATATCTTCCATCCGTGGTGGTTCTTTGGTGAGGTCCACCACTAACACTAGATACCCGACTGCTCCTTTCTCAAGGCACTTCTTAGCCTTTAGTGCTGAGAGTATGAGCTTGCGTTCTGAGGAAGTTTGGTTCCCGCAAAACTGAATTCTGCTCCTTCTTTGTCTTTAAATGTTAGCTTCTTTTCGGCGCATAATAGGTTTGCAGAATGCCGAGCTAACCAGTCTATTCCTAAGATGACGTCAAAGTCTATCATCTCAAGTTGGATCAAGGTTGCATCTAAGGTTTTCTCGTCAATGAGAACTGGACATGGCCCATAACCTTTTTCTAACTCCACTTCTAACCCCATCGGTGACCGTACAAGTAATTTGTAGTCTAATGTTTTGATGGGTAAATTCAGCTTCTTTCCAAATAACACAGATATAAAATAATGAGTAGCTCCTGAGTCAAAGAGTACTCTGGCGGGTATGCCATTTATAGGTACGATAACTGTGATTTTTTTTTAACTTAGTCTACATGCTCACACAATGTAATACAACTTAAAAGGTTTCAGTCATACCTGTGACCACATCGGTTGATGCGGCAAAGATCCTCGGATGTAACAAAGATAAACTCGTCCTTGATGTAGCTGCTTCCTGGGCTTAGGACACTCCCTTGCCATATGCCCCGCTTGATTACAGTTATAACATTTTGGACCTTCAGTATTTAGCTTTGGCTGTTATTGAGCTACTGGGGTAGTCTTGGGTGCAGCAGTAAAGCCTTGAGCGAGGAAGGGCTTGAATGTCTTGTTATTCCCTCTGTTATAAGCATTTTCAGCTGCCCTTTTTATGCCTCTATTTTGCATAAAATAGCTCTCCTTTTGGCTCGATTCTATAACTCGAGCTATTTGCACAGCTTCATTATATATTTTCTTCTCCAAACCTAGAACATGCTCTCTGATGCTTCCTCTAAGTCCCGTGACAAACCTACGGGTCTTAGTGTCTTCTTCTTGCATGCTGGGTGGTGCAAAGAAAAACAGCTCCTCATAACGCTGTTGGTATGCATCCACGGACATCTGTCCTGATATAAACTCAGGAACTCCTTCTCCGTAGAATCTTTGAAGCTTCGGGGATAATACTTCTCAAAGAAAGCTTCTTTATATATAGCCCAGGTCAATAGGGCGTGCTTGGTCAATAGGTAGGCCCTGGTAGATTTCCACCAATGATGTGCATCACCTTTTAGTATGAAGGTGGAACATAATACCTTTTCTTCTTCTGTAATGGTCATCATCAGAAAATTTCTCTCCATTTCGTCGATCCAGTGTGCTAGCCAGAGCGGATCAGACGGTTTTCCGTTAAACTCCTTGGGCTTCATCTTTAAGAATCGCTCAACCGGTCGGGAGTGGTCCATTTGATTCTGAGGGTATGCCCCAAACATAGGTTGTGGATACTGGTAATTAACTTGAACTGCTTCAGGACCTGGTACTGGAATCTGTGCAGCTGGTGGTTGAGGTGTTTGAGGTGCTGGGTAGTTACCCACCGGTGCTACACTTGTTTGTCTAGTCGGCATTGGTGTAGCATGTGCTGTCTGAAACATAATTCCCATTGCTGCTTGCATTTGAGCCTGTGCTTGTCGCATTTGTTGCAGCTGTTGTGCTAGGTTCATAACCACGGTTGCCAACTCTGGTGGTGGAGGTGGCAAGTTTGTAGGATTTGCCTGACCCTGGTTTACTGGTGGTGCAACCTGCGGATTACCCTGTGCATATATATTTTCTTGACTGGCTTCCTCCACGGGTGGTGATGGTGGAACTGCGTTTCGGCTCTGCCTGGTTACTCTACGCCCAGCCATACTTTTCCTCTGATAATGGTGATGCCTGAAAATCATTAAAATACATGAGGCAATCATTTATACTTCATGTAGATACACTAACCGATGTTATTTTCAAATTTTTCAGATCATTCTGTGAAAAAAATACTATATTTTCTATGCAGGGTCGATGGTGGGGGTCGATGGTATGTCCGACGCTCAGTATCAACCCTGGGAATCATCCATTTTTCCCGAGAGCCAAGGGTCGATGGGGGGTCGGAGTATGTCCGACCCAGGGTGCGGCCCCTGGTTTTCTGTCAGGTTCCCAAGAGCCGAGGGTCGATACGGGGGTCGATGTGGGGGTCGATTGTTCTAATCGAATTCTCCGACCCCCGGACCAAAAATTAGATTTTTAAGGTCCGATTCTGAGTTCATTTTCCATTCTTCCTCCTCCGTTTCGAGTCGTCTCCTTCCTCTGAGTTGCTACAGTGCCAACTCTGCTACATTGGTCCTTTGGGTTCCTTGTTTCGATGTCTACACCTTCCCTACAGGTATGTATCTTACCTTTACATGTTTTTAGGTTTTCTTTTCTAGGTTTTCTCCCGTATATCTCGTTTTTTTCAAATTAAACTTTTTTCAGTCGTAAAAATTTGATTTTTATTGGGGGCTTTTGTTGTTGGTGAGTCAATGGACGAAATCCCTCAAAAATATTTGAGTTTCATCAGTTGGTTATCGAGAAACTCAAAATTTACCCTTTTTGCCCTAAATTGTCAAGATTTTTAAATTTCTCAAAATTTATTCAAATTGAATTCTGTTAGCTAGAATTTCCAACTGTATAAGTATTGCAGGATAGTTTAGAACCTACGTAAGTCCTCCTGCCCATGTCTATGGGTGAAAAGTGAGGCTTTTATCCAATTTACATCGTTTTTATGTCGAAATTTTAGATTTTTACTCTCTACTAACCCATTATTTGTTTTTCTTTCTTATTTGTAGATACTATGGCTCGTACCAAGGTACCCAGAGTTCGTGACCGTCTTCGTTTCCGTTCCAACGAAGCCGAGGCAAAGTATGCCCACTACGCTCGCAAGAAGGTAGAGGGAGGTTGCAAGGTAAACTTGGCTGAGTTAGCGTTGTTCAATGTGGAAAGAGCATTTGGTGATATGGGATGGCTCCCTATCATCACTTATGACGCCTGTACCTGCCCCGAATTGGTACGCCAGTTTTATTGTAACCTCCAGGTAGTGGGGGATTACAATGATGTGGAGAGGGGTGATGAGCTGCGCATCACGAGCTACGTCAAGGGAGTTGACATCTCATTCGATTATCGACAGTTGGCCGACCTACTGGGCATTTCCTATGCTGGCCCCATGGTTTTCTGTGCTCCTGGAGAGCCCCAGTTCTTCTCTCTACAGATGAGGGCCGAGATCGATAGTTAGCTCATTCGACCTGATCGCTGGTAGATGAGGGCGTGTTATCTGCGTTCTGATCCATGGGTATACTGCAAGATCATTCAGCATAACCTGATACCGCAGAGTGGTCATTACGAGAGGGTCTCCCAGCTGACCCAGTATCTCCTATACTGTATATCCATTAGGCAGCCTGTCTGTCTTCCATACATCATCATGCGTATCATGATCAGTGCCACATTGCCCAGTCACACGGGCAACCTTCCTTACGGACGCATGATCACTACCTAGCTTACCCGTCTGGGGGTTGACTTATTGGATGAGAAGATTCAAGAGAAATCCTTCTCATCGCCTCTGGATTGGGAGGCTATTTGCAAGATGGGCATGCGGGATGCCCAGGTCAGTGATGAGGAGAGGAATGCGATGGTGCACCCTCGCACTCACGTAGAGATGGCTGATGCTGAGGCAGCAGCAGCAGCTGCTGGAGTTCATGGGGAGCCTGCTGGTGATGATGACCGTCTGTACATGGATGTGGACTCCATACCACCTCCTTCACCTACACATGCTGCTGGAGCTAGTACTTTTTATGCGGCTGGTCCTTTTCATGTGGCTGGTCCTTCACACCCACCTTCTGATATGATGGGATATTGCATGAGATCAGAGAAGCTCAGCGCAGATCTAATCTGAGGATGGGGGAGTTACTAGACGCTCAGCGTGTGAGAGTGGATGAGCTACTAGACGCCCAGCGCATACTGGACATGAGGATGGGAGAGCTCATAGATGCTCAGCGCCGGTCAGATATGCGTATGGAGGAGCTTTTGGGTGCTCAGCGCATGACTGATCAGCGGTTGGCTGGTCTCACAGCTAGTCTTCAGACGACCCAGACTCAAGTAGCCTGGTTGACTAGAGTCTACGCTGAGGATTATGATAGAGACCGTGAGGCACCGCCTCCTCCTTCACCTCCAGCTTCATGATTGTATTTATTTTCTTTCTTTGTACTACAGAGTAACTGTCCGGGTTGTGGACTGTACTCTACTTTAGCTATTTATATACGTTTGTTTCTCTCTCATTGTATTTAAAATTTGTTCTCCCTTTAATAGATGCATTATTCTCTTTTCAAGTTTGGTCTCAAACATCACTTGTGCTTATAGTGTGTTAATATTATAGTTTTTACTTTTATCCTATCTCAGTTCACAATTCGTCGTGAAGGTATGCTAGTTTAGCGGACAATGCCTGAGATGCTCTGATACCAAGTTTGTCACACCCCAATTTCGTACTACTCAGAATGGTGTGATGAACCACTAGCAAACCAACGGTTCAACCAAGATCTCGAGTAGGCTATATCCGTTTTATCTAAACCTCATACATCCACATTCATAATCAGAGTAAATACACAGTAGCGGAAGTCTTATAGTAGAATGAACTGAGAAATCTAGATGTGATAATCATATTTAAGTAGCAAATTATTCTGTAACAACTATGACATAAATAAATATCAATTACATGTCTTTACTAAATCCAAATAATTAAAATAAAATCTAATCGAATACGCATGAGTTGCACTCGCAAGAGGAGTCATGCGTATCCACTTCGTCTTCAATTTCCATCGCCGCCATGTGCCCGTACACTGGAGCGTTGACATAATCTTCAACGGTAGTACCAGCATCATCGACTAAAAATATTCGACGTCGAGAGGGTGAGCACACATCATGGCTCAGTGAGCAAACAAAACAATGCAACAATACATATGCATACATTCAATTCATATCTATCTTTGGTCTGGTTTATAGTTTGCAATGCGCAATAGAAAGGTTCGGTGGTCAAAGGTTAACGTTTATTGACCTCTTCTCTATACACAGGGTGTGCAAGTCCACCCAAAGGTTAACGTTTATTGTCGTCCCCATCCACCCTACCATGAACATTGTATAACAAAGGTTAACGTTTATTGTTGTACAGTGCCATACCAACACGTAAGCCCCTGCTGGCGAGGGCTTGCAAACTGGGCTCGCAACTAACCAATCCTAATGCCAAACAGTGTATCCAAGGCCTCACCCCAGCATCCCTCAGAACGCCCAGAGAGATAGAGCTAAGGCCCCCCGATAGAGTCAGAGACTACAAGGACCGAGACCACCTCCCCTGATACTCTACGACGTAATAGTTCTGCTAAAGTAATGGCGATAGGACGATGCTAATGCACAAGACTTAAGTTAGAGATAGAGCTAGAGTGCTAAGGCCCAGTCTATGACACCCCCCTGATACTCGCTCGCATCAAGTACACCAACCACACATATACATTCACATGCCTATTCCTATCATCATCATCATCATCATCATGTTATAAACAATAAAGTAAATATGCATGAAACAAATAATAGAAATATTGGATGACATGTTGTATGCACATTACAAGCATATTCACATAGAATCAAGTATAGCATTGGACTCAAGAAATAAAAACAGTTTGTTATTAACCAATTAGTTTAGATCTTGTTTCCTCACCTTTACTTGATCGTAAGTCCTCTTTCAAGTTTTAAGAATCAACTATATATCGATATTATATCTCTAGAAAACCTAACCAAGTCGATAGAATTTAATTAAAATTAATTCGGACTTTAAAAAGCATGCTGCTAACTGGGGGTCGATGCTAGGGTCGGAGTCTTGATCGACCCTGAGTGCGACCACCCCTATTCAGGACTTCCTGAACATTGGGGGTCGATGCTCAAGGTCTGGTAGGGTCGATTGGCCATCGACCCCCCATGCGCCCCCTGTGGGTTTTGTCAATTTTTCTTCCTTCAGTCCATTCTTCGTGTTTGGGGTCCTATGGCTTGCTCCTACAGTCCATTCCACACATGTTCTATGGCCTAGAACCATGGTTTATTCACCTACATGGCTTTCATGATTTCCCCCATGGTTTTTCATGAAAACCTAACCATGGGTGGATGATTTGGGTTCTTCCTAGATAATCCCCTCTTCATTACCTACTCTAAGGTCTTAAGAAATTCATGGAGATAGTATCCATACCTGAGAAGTATCCTTCTTCCTCTGAATCCCTTCTCCTTGGTCTTCTTCTCCACTTTCCTTCTCTTCTCCTTCTCTTCCTTTTCTTCTCTTTCTCTCAATCCAATTAGGGTTTTAAAAGGAGTAAAAGAGGCTTAGGGACGTCCTATTTATAGAGTAGAAACTCCTAAAATAAGTCACATTGAGATTAGGAAGGAATCCCATTGAAATTAGAAAAGTTTCCTAATTTTAGTTTCGAACTGTTTTTACCGACTACCGGGGGTCGATAGGGGGGGTCGGAGATCCCATCGACCCCTGGTCCTTAAAATGTCCGACCCCCCATGTAAAACTGGGGGTCTGACTTTTATACTGGGGGGGGGGGGTCCGACCCTCCCTTGTTGGGTATGCGACCCTCCCCTTATTTTGAGTGTTTTTGGGTCAGTTTAATACCTGGGATCGTGATCTCCTTCACGCACTTGGCCCATGTGGTTCGACCATGATGGGTAGACCTGGTTCAAGGTGGTAAGACCGGGTTAGTTTGATACGGGTCTTACATAATGCAGCATTTGTACTTGGTCCAGCCTCCGGTTTCAATGCCCACTTTCTGCTTAGGGCGTCAGCCACAACATTTTCCTTACCCGGATGGTACTGGATGTCACAATCATAATCTTTTAATAACTTCATCCATCTCCTCTATCTCATATTCAGGTCCTTCTGAGTGAAAAGATAGGTTAAGCTCTTGTGATCTGACTTAATCTGAAACTTTTCACCATAAAGGTAGTGTCTCCAAGTCTTGATTGCATGTATTACCGCTGCTAACTCCAAGTCATGTGTAGGAAATTCTTCTCAAGCTCTTTTAACTGTCTTGATGCGTAGGCAATCACATGTTCTCCTTACATCAATACACATCCAAGACCCAACCCTGAAGCGTCCGTATATAAGGTAAACGGTAAGCTTGGTGCTGGGATGGTCAAGATAGGTGCAGAGACTAGTCTTGACTTCAAAGTTTGAAAGCATTTCTCGCACTCTTCTGACCATATAAACTTCTCTCCCTTCTTGGTTAGTCGGGTAAGTGGAACGGCGATCCTTGAGTAGTCTTCCACGAATCTTCTATAGTAACCAGCCAATCCAAGGAAACTACGGATCTCCGCAACTGATTTTGGTGCTTCCCATCCTACTATAGCAGCTATCTTACTTGGATCTACCTTGATACCATCTTCAGATACTACGTGGCCCAAGAAAGCCACCTCCTTCAGCCAAAATTCACACTTCTTGAACTTGACATAAAGCTTCTCCCTTCTCAGCCGTTGTAGGGCTGCTCTCAAATGCGTTGTATGAGCCTCCCTGTCCTTTGAGTAGACTAATATGTCATCGATGAATACGATGACTGAAGTGTCCAACATGTCATGAAACACTCGGTTCATCAGTTCCATGAACGACGCTGGGGCATTGGTCAACCCGAACGACATAACTAGAAACTCATAATGCCCATACATTGTCCTGAAAGCAGTCTTTGGAATATCTCCGGCCTTGATCTTCAATTGGTGATACCCTGATCTGAGATCAATCTTTGAGAAAACCTTTGCACCCTGTAACTAATCGAACAGATCATCGATCCTAGGCAAAGGATATCGATTCTTGATGGTTAACTTGTTCAGCTCTCGGTAGTCGATACATAGCCGTACACTACCGTCCTTCTTCTTGACGAACAATACAGGTGCTCCCCATGGCGATATGCTTGGTCGTATGAAACCCTTATCTAGCAATTCTTGTAATTGGGTCTTCAACTCCTTTAATTCTGTAGGGGCCATCCTGTATGGTGCTTTAGACATTGGTGCTGACCCTGGCATTAGGTCTATTACGAACTCTGTAGCCCTGTCTGGAGGTAGACCTGGGAGATCCTCTGGGAACACATCTGGAAACTCTCGTACCACATCTAAATCTTCCATCCTTGGCACCTCAGCAGTGATGTCGACCACAGACACTAGGTACCCTACCCCTCCCTTCTCTAAGCATCTCTTAGCTTTTAGGGCAGATAGAATCAGCTTCCGCTTCCTGGGTAATTTGGTCCCGGTGAAGCTAAACTCTTTTTCTTTTTCGTCTTTAAGCACAAGCTTCTTTTCACTACATAATAAGCTGGCTGAATGCTGACCTAACCAATCCATTCCCAAGATGACGTCAAAGTCTGCCATCTTGAGTTGAACCAGATTAGCTTCTAGATCTCGACCGTCAATGCTAACTGTACATGGTCCAAAATATTTGTTCAACGCCACTTCGACTCCTAGTGGAGAGCAAACTATCAAGCTTGGGTTTAAATGCTTGATTGGTAGTTCCATTCGGTTCCCAAAAGAAATAGAAACGAAGGAGTGCATGGCTCCAGAGTCAAAGAGTACTCTGGTAGGTATACCAGCTACATTTACAGTTCCTGAAATTTAATTATCCCTTAGCTCTACATGCTCACACACAATAAAATTGTAAGTTAATTAGTAAGGGTAAAATCATACCAGTCACCACATCAGGTGATGCGGCTGCCTCTTCAGTAGTTACTGCAAATACCTTTCCTTGTTGTGGAAGTGTTTTCCTAGGTAGAGTGCAGTTTCTTGCAACATGACCCAGCAGCTGGCAGTTATAGCATTTGATATTCGGATTTTGTCCAGCGAACTGCGGCATAGGTGGTGCAGTATTATTCCTTGCAGGCACTATAGTGGACTGAGCCTTGTATGGGCGGAATGGTCTATTATTACCACTACATGAAGTCTCAGTAGCTGGTCTCTTCAGTCCCCTGTTCTGTGCAAAGAAACTGTCCTTTTGACTTGACTCGATCACTCTGGCAACCTGTACAGCCTCATTTTATATCTTCTTTTCCAGAGCCAAAATGTGCTCTCTAATGCTTCCACGCAGTCCCATGGTGAACCTACGGGTCTTTGTTTCTTCTTCTTGCATGCTTGCCGATGCAAAGAAAAATAGCTCTTCGTACCTTTGCTAGTAAGCATCCACAGTAGACTGAGACTACTGTAAATTGAGGAATTCTTTCTCCATCTGATCTCTGAAACTTTTTGGGAAATATTTATTGAAGAAGGCTCCCTTGAATATAACCCAATCGATCTGAGCGTGCTTTGTTTCCAAATATGCCCGTGTAGAATTCCACCAGGCGTTTGCATCCTCTTTGAGCATATGTGTAGCAAACAGTACCTTCTCATCCTCAGAACATGTCATCAGACGAAAAGTCTTCTCCATCTCAGCAACCCATTATGCAGGCCACAACGGTTTTCCCGGTTTCCCTGTGAATGTAGGGGGTTTCAGTTTTAAGAATCTATCCACTGCTCGACTCAGATCGTGCTGCCCCTGTGTATTCATTCCGTACCATGGTGGTGGGTACGGGTAGGCTCCCTGGTAAGAAGACGACGATGGAAACTGATACGGTGGTTGTAAATTCTGTCCTTGGCCCATTGGCCCTGGGCTACCATCCGTTGGCAGTGTCGTATTATTCCTTCCAGACTCAGGCGTACCTTCAGTGGGAACATAACTCGGTGGCCTGAACATCTTCAACATCTCGTTTAGGAATGTCTTCTGTTGAGCTTCCATCTGGTAAACCAGATTCGTGACAATTGTCTCGGAGTTTGTATGAGGAGGGCCTGGTAAATTTGTGGGTGCCCTGGGAACCTGCCCTTTTCCACTCTCTGGGTTTTGGGTTCTGGGATGCCATCCTGTGGATGCAGATGGATAATCTGCCTATCAGTGATGAGGATTTGGAGGCTCGTCCTCGCCCACTTAGGAGGGTAACAGTCGCGGCAGCAGCAGCAGCAGCAGCCAATGCTGCTCATGCAGCAAAGGCAGCGCATGATGACGAGGGTGGCGATGATCATTTGGAGGATGTTCCAGTACTAGCACCATAGCCCACCTATGCAGTGGGACCATCCCAGCCACCTCCCGACACCATGATGGGTACGTTCACGGAGCTCAGGGACGTTCAGTGTGAGATGAGCCGTGACTTGGGGCACTTGGCTCGCAGCCTCAGAGTCACTCAGGATCAGGTGCACTGGCTTAGGGTCGCTTACAAGCGGGATTATGACATAGCGGACCCTATTCCTCATAGGCCCCCTACCCCATGATTTTCTTCTTTTTTTTCTCTCTCTTGACAGTTTATATAACAAGGTAACTGTCCGGTTTGTGGACCGTACCCTGTAGCACTTTTAACTTTATCACTCTTAATCTTTAATAGAAGTTTTATGGTTCTTTCTAACTAGAGCATGTGCATTATTAATTTCATATTTAATATAGTATATTATGCTCTTTCTTAATCAGTCTCAGGTATCAAACAGTGCTTATAGTATATTTGTATTAAGATTTTAATTTTCCTATCTTAATTCATCGACTTAGTTAAGTGCAATATGGTTTGTTGGACAGAGCCTTGAGAGCTCTGATACCAAGTTGTCATACCCCAATTTTGAACCAACCAGAATGGTGTGAGTGAACCGTCACTGAACCAACAGTTCACACTAGGATCTCAATAAGACTGTGTCCACTCATACAAACAATCACACATAACCACAATCAGAATATAATAAATACAGAGAAAGTCTTTAAATAAATGAACTGAGTATTCTATTGATAAATTTAAATAAGTATTCTATTATCCAAATTCCAAACGTAGTTAAATATCCTTACATCACTTTAATAAAATAACTGAAAATAAAATAAAGTCAAAGGTACATGCAGAAAGGGCACTCGCATGAAGCGTCATGCTCGTCCTATCCTGCCTGTACGTCCAAAGCAGCAACACCTCCATACGCCGGAGCATTCATATAATCGTCCACCGTGTAACCTGCATCAACATCTAAAAACAATGTATATACAAAGGGTGAGCTCACAACTTAGCTCAGTAAGACAATCAGACATTGTATCAATATTATATGCATGAGTAACAATCATTTTATGCTATGGTCTGGTTCAAGTTTGCATTATGCTATAGAAAGGTTCGGAGGCCACCTCACCTTTATACACGAGTGTGTAGCATCACACAGTAGATCACACTACCACTGACCCACATGCACCCATCATGGAATAGAGATAGAGCTAAGGCATCCACTACCTCCGCTGATACTCCACCCATACCAATACATAAGCCTCTACTGGCTAGGGCTTGTAAACTGGGCTCGCAACTAACCAATCCTATATGTCATCACTGTAGGCTTCATCCTAGTACAGCTCACTACGGCATAGAGATAAAGCTAGAGCGTGGTGGCCGGACTGGAGACCACAATGCCACACCTCCCCCTGATGCCCTACCCGCATCAAGCATACTAAGACAGAACAATACGCAAGTAGACCCTATCCCAACATAACTCCCTACGGCATAGTGATAGAGCTAAAGCATCGTGGCCAGGCCAGAGACCACATGTCAAAGACCACAGTGCCACAACATCGTGGCCAGGCCAGCGACCACATGCCAGAGACCACAACCTTCCCCTGATGCCCTACCTGCACTAAGCATGCTAAGATAGAATACTACAAAAAGGTGCCAGTGTGAGGAATGATCCCAGGCCCCAGACCCTTCCTATTCCACACACCAACGAAAACAACCAAATGCCTAACAATCACATCCTATCATATGGAATATGCATGAACAATAATAATAACTGGAAATAAAAGATGGCATGTGAATATGCACAATCATCACATCATGTATTCAGGGTTATTATTAACAACGTTTTACTATCCTTTATTTATTAGGGTTTAGGTCAGATTCCCTTACCTAACGCTCGTTTGATAGCTTGCTCCACGTCGCAAGATCCAAACGTGCTATCACAGAGTCCTACATTATATTAGGGTTCAATTAGAATAGTTTCTTAGGGTTTTACGTTGGTCGAAAAACCAACAGAGTTCAAAACCAGCCTTTCAGAGCTGATCGGTCGCAACATATCGGTCGCAGCGCTGTGGGAAAACTAGCAACCGATATGTGTCCGGAAGACCATACATTAGGTTTTTCAACTGCCATCGATCAATCTCCATGGATTTCCACGGTTTCTCCTATCCATTCTAAGTCTGAGCTTTGAGTTAGAGTTATCTCCAACTTATTCAAGTCTAGTTTCATGATAATCATCCTAGAACTCGAATCTAGGGTTTGGAGGCAAATTAGGGTTTAATGGCCAATTAGGGCTTAGATCAGTACCTGCTTTGCATGGTATTGATCCAACCATACTAACTATCCTAGAGTCACAATGTAAGAGGAATGATTTAAAACACTTACTGTCGGCTGGCGTAAGGTGAGCGTCGTCGAACGGCAATGGCGGCACTTCCTTCTTTTTCCTAGCTCCTTCTCCTCTCTAGGGTTTGTGAGGATCAATGGAAGGGATTCTAGGAGGCTTAGAGGGGTTTAAATAGGCTAGGAATTAGGTTTAGGAAGCCTCTTAGGATTAGAAAAGTCTTAAGATTCAGAATTGGGAAAGTGGGACCCACAGAGATCCAATTTCGGATCATGGTAGTCTGCTGCGCATACCATACCGATCGACCGGTACCATAGACCGGTACCATCGACCGGTATGAATGAAATTCATACTTAAGTTGGTCTGGTTGGTCCGATTTCGTACCTGATTATCATCCACTCGTCGCGTCTGGCCCGGTGATGATCGAAAGACCTGTTACGACATGAAATCAAGGTTTAGATCGGGTTCACGGAGTGCGGGTCTTACAGTTATGCCCTTTCAGTTTTATACTGGAAAAACATAAGGTTAACATCCTTGTCTTGTAAAAGACTAAAAGAATGTATTGAGTAAATACGGAGCCCATTGGGCATTAATCTTTAAACTAGCCATTACACACTGTGGTGGTGAACCACGTAATATCCTTGTATTGGTTGTTTTATTTTCCTATATATTGTGAAATGTGTGGAATGGTTTGCAGGATGGGTGTGCAAATCTGATAGACTTGGCCACTGAGTGGTAGCGAGGTAGATTTGCATACGCTTGTGTGTGTGAGACAGTTTGGTTTTCCATCAGCTTTGGACATCAGTGAAAAAAATTAGATAAGAATTTTATATACTGATTCACCCCCTCTCTCAGTGTCGACTTGGGTTCATCAAATGGGCGGTACCTAATGCAACGAAATGTACAATTGGAGATGAGGACCGTGTCTTATCCATAATTGTAGAAGCCATGGGGCATATAAAATCATGTAATCTCCTGGGCAACACATGAGGCCTAGATGACTTGCAGATAGGAGCTGTGCGATGTGTTTCATGGTCTGTGACATGGGTTGTATCATGGGTTATGACGTGTGTTGTGTCATGGGTTGTGATAGGGATTTTATCATGGGCTGTGACATTGGTTATTTCAGGAGTTGTGATATGGTTTGGATCATCAATTGTAACATGGGCTGGATCATTAATAAAGTATGGGCTGAGTCATTAACAACATTATATGTAGAGTTAGTGGGTGTACCATGGGTTTGAGATTCATGTATAACCAGAATGGGAACCAAAGGTGGAGAACTAGGTTCTGTGAAAAAATGGAAAGACATCCTCTTGAAATATGACATCTCGGCTTGTAAAATTCATTTAAAAGTTATGTCATGTACCTGATAACCATATTGGTTAGCCTAATATCCAAGAAAAATGCAGCAGGAAGCACATGGTAAAAATTTATGCCGGTGGGGGTCAGTATTGTGTGCAAAACATAAACATCCAAACACACGGAGACTATCATAAGAAGGGAGAGAATGAAAAAGGAGTTCATATGGTGTTTTTCTAGATAAAACAGCAGTAGGAAGTCTATTAATGAGGTAGCAGGCTGTTAACACATAATCAACCAAAAAAGGGGAAGGGGAAGGTGTGCTTGAAAACATAGAGCACGAGCTACCTCAAGAAGGTGCCTATGCTTATGTTCAACCACACCGTTCTTGTCACACCCCAATTCTGGACTAACCAGCGGTGTGATAAACCGTCAATAAACCATGGTTCAACCAGGATCTCGTATAAACCGTGTCCATCTAATTAAACTAGATGCGTACCACAAGCATAATTAGAGTAAATAAATGATAGCGGAAGTCTTTATTACTAATGAATTGAGTATCTAACAATGATAATAAATAATTAAATTCAATTATTCTCTATGACTCAGGACATAAAATAAAATAATTAATTACATGTCCCGATAATCAAAAATAACTAAACTAGTCAAAAACACATTGATTGCACTCGCATGACATCATGCGTCTCCTCCACAGCTTCTACGTCCATTGCCACTACGTGTTCATACGTCGACGCGTTCACATAATCTTCAACAGTAGGACTTGCATCAACAACTAAAAATAGTCAACATCAAAAGGATGAGCACACATCATGGCTCAGTGAGAAAACAAAACGATACACAAACATATGCATGCATTCAATTCATATCTTTGGTTTGGTATTTAAGTTTGCAATGTGCTATAGAAAGGTTTAGTGGCCCCGTACCTCTTTACATAAGTGTGTGAATCTGTCCAATGGATCAAACACCATTGTCATCCCATAAGCACCCTCCATGGAATAGAGATAGGGCTAAAGTGACCGGATCACACACCGCCAATACCCTTGATGCCCTACCCATACCAATATGTAAGCCCCTATTGGCGAGGGCTTGCAAACTGGGATCGCAACTAACCAATCCTAATGCCATTTAATGTATCTAAGGCCTCACCCCAGCATCCCTCAATACGTCCATAGAGATAGATTTAAGGTCCCCCGGTAGAGTTAAGACCACACAGTCTGAGACCATCTCCCTTGATGCCCTACGACATAATAGTTCTACTAAAGTAAAGACGATACGACGATGTCAGTGGACAGGAATTGAGTAGAGATAGAGCTAGAGTCTGGTGACTAGGCTGAACCACAATGTCACGTCCTCCCCCTGATGCTCTACTCGCATCCAATACACTAACCATACATATACAATCACATGCCTATTCCTAGCATCATCATCATCATCATCATCATCATCATCATATTATAAATAGACATAAATAAATATGCATGAATAGTAATAGCAGGAATATTGGATGACATGTGAGATGCACATTACAAGCAAGCAATCATAGAATCAATCATTGCATTGGACACAATAAAATAAATAGCTTGTTATTAGCCAATTAGTTTAGGTCTTGTTCCCTCACCTTTAACGATGTTCGATCTTCTCCAAACTTTGTAAATCACTTTTGAACCACTTGGAAACCTAAGAAATTTATGGATTCTAAGTCAGGGTTCAAGTTCATCAAGTTATAATAGTCAGAAGTCCAATCTGGAATCAAACAACCTTCTGGAGACCGAGTGGTAGCAGGTGTGGCTGCACCTGTGGTCTCAATTTTTGTGACCACAGGGTGTGTGGTCGATACGTGTGGTTGCATATAATGCGACCACATATGCGAACATACCTTCTCTGGGACCTTCCCGAGAGTGTGTGGTTGATCATGTGTGTCTCGTGTGGTCGACCATAGCTGTGACCACACGAGTTTTGGTCGACTTTCACTCTCAGTCCAACCCTTTCATGATTTGATTCATTGGCTTAACATTAGGGTCCTTCCTATGGTTTATCTATGGCTTTAATTTTCATAATTTTACACAATTATTTACCCTAGCCTTCTCTTCATAGATCTCTCTTGAGTTTTTATCCATGGGTCTCATGATTGAGATCCTGCTTTGATTCAACATCTCAATTGCAATGGAGGATCCTATTCTAGATGTTCTACTACTATAGAGAAAGGTTTCATACCTTAAACTTATTAGAGAACCAAAGCCTTCTCTGTAACTCTCCCTCCTAACCTTCCTCTTCAAATCTCCTTCTCTCTCTCTCTCTCTCTCTCTCTCTCTCTCTCTCTCTCTCTCTCTTTCAATTTGAGTTCTAAAAGAGTAAAAGAGACTATGGGACGTCTTTAATATAGAGCGAAACTCTCCATATAGGGTCTCAATCTAACTCGGAAAGAGATCCCATAGTTTTGAAAAGTTTTCAAAACTCAGAGTCGGTCATGACATCTTGTGGTCGCGTGTGTGAGCCTAGAATCCATCGACCACACGTCCTAAATATGCGACCACACGTCTCAAAATTAAGTGGTCTCATTTTTCTTAGGTGTGGTCAACCATATCTGCTTAGGTATGCGACCACACACTCTTAATTAGCTGATTTTGATTCGAATTACATACCTAGTCCTATGGTTCCTTTACGCACTTGGTCCACTTGGTCTGCCCATGATAGGAAGACCTGATACGACATGGTAAGACCAGGTTAGTAGAGTGCGGGTCTTACAATTCTGTTGCAGTGTATAAATACAAGTGTGCTAATCATGAACAATTCCATTTGTATGAAAAAAATGTTTGCATAGAATTAGAGGAAAGAAATTTTGCTCCATTGTCTATGTGAATGCATCGGACCGTGGTAGCAAATTGAGTCTTAACGAAGGCAAAAAAAATTGGCAAGAAATCTATAAGAGTCCGATTTATATACCATCAAAAAGTACACCTACTATAATCATCTACAATGGTAAAAAAAATATGATGCACCAGAAAGAGAGGGTGTAGCATATGGCCCCCAAATGTCACAGTGTATGAGTTCTAAAAGAACTAATGATATTGTGGTACTGGTAGGAAGGTGCTAGTGGGAATGGATTTCTAGTATGTTTACAACAGGGAATGCATCACAACTAAACTTTAAAAAGAAATTTAACAAAAGGGTATGAAAAACCAGCAGGTGACGAATGACCGAGCCTCATGTGCCATGTTATAGGAGAGACAGATTGAGAAGCAGCTGCAATAATCAGGCAGTCAGTGTAATAGTAAAGTCCATCACGAAGGGTCCCCACCCGAATCACATTCTTCGTTGATAGGTCCGGAAAAATACAGAATGTTGGAAAAAAACATAACACAGTTTAGTGAAGCTGTAATTTGACTGATCAAAAGCAAATTAAAAGAGAAATTAGGTACACACAATACATTCAAAAAGTGATACTGTTGGAGATAAGGAATAAAAACCACTATGTGTAATTGGGAGATGAGTACCATTAGGTAAGCAAATAGGCTGTTGATTCGGATGGACATGATCATATTGGGGGCAACTGTAGAGGTAAAGTGATGTGACGTTCCAGAATCAATTACCTAGGTTGAAGAAGAAGAAAAAGCAAGTAAACATGATAGCATACCTGAGAAATTCGCTGAGGATGTAAGATTTTCTGTATTGAGGAATGTGAGTAGCTGATGGTACTGAGCCTGGGTTAAGGAGGGAAATTGTTGTTTCCCATGTTGTGATATAGTAACCAAAGGTACTGTAGATTCTGTGGATGAACTATGAATAATGTTGTCTGTAACAACACTGTAAGATGCATGATTTGGTTTTGGCACTGAGGACCCAACAATTGAAATTCTCTGGATAACCGTGAATAAGGAAACAAGTTTCCATAGTATGACCCAATTTTTCCATAGTATGACCCAATTTTTTGCAATGACTACAATAAGGACAACACCAAGTTAATTCATTTCGGTTATCATTTTGGTTATTGGAGCGAACATAAGTATTGTTACCATGAAAATTATCAGTACTACCATGAGATGCTAGAAAAGCAACATATTCGGTTTGATGGAGATTCGGCAGAGCTTTATGTTGTTCTTCTTGCAAAATGAGAGAGTAGGCCTTATTCAATGGAAGTAAAGGCTCTGTGGTAAGGATTTGAGTTCTTACCGTAGAGAAAGAATCACTGAGTCCTATCAAAAATTGGAAAAGCTTCTCAGTTTGAAGATGATCAAGAAAGGCTTTGAAGATCCACAAGTGTGAGGAGGAATTCAAAGATACGATCTAAGTTTGTCTCACAAAACTTTAAGAGCTAAGAAATATCCTGAAACTAACAATCTTTTTTGCTGTAATAGGGATACATTATGACGAAGTTCATATACTCTCGGGCCATTCCCTTCTGAGAAGCGTTCTTCAAGATCTTTCCAAAGGTCTCCGGCAGTTTTTACAGAAACCACACTGACGTGCAAATCCTTGACCATGCTGTTTTAAAGCCTGGATATGACCATTAAGTCAAACTACTCCTAAGCTTGAATATCGGAGACAAGAGTAGTCGGCTTTGGGAGATTGCCATCCACAAATCCATATTTGTTCTTGGCCCCTAAAGCCACACGCATTGCTCTTCACCAAGTACCGTAGTTATTCCTGTTAAGGAGAGAATCTCTCACCGGTTACAAAGATTCAAATTCAAATTATGAATTAGAAAATTAAAGAGAGAATCTCTTACCGGTTACAATTTGAATTCTCACTAGTTACAAAGATTCAAATTCAATTTTTGAATTACAAAATTAAAGAGAGAATCTCTCAATGGTTACAAATATTCAAATTCAAAATTTGTAACTTACAAAAACAATAACTGGATTTGATATCTAGCTCTTAATTCCTTTCATTGGTTACAACGATTCAAATTCAAAATTTATAATTCAAATACACAATGTAAACAACTCAAGCACATTATAAATATACTTGTACCCAATATATTTGGGCAAGGCTTTGAATCAATTCAAAATTTCAGATTTTACATGGTATCAGACAATCGGGTATTCTCCATGACTTCCACTTCAGCTTTTGTTCCTACGCCTGGTTCGTCAATCTCTTCCTCTCCTAATGTTCACCATCATCTTTCCATCAAACTACAGTCTGATAATTATCTTCTATGGACTACTCAACTCCTCCTTCTTCTTAGGATCTATGATTTGATTGGCTTTGTTGATGGCACTAAGCCAAGTCCACCCCCGACAATCACCACCACCACCTCCACTCCCACTTCTCCTTTGGAGAATTCTGCTCCACCTACCATCACCATTCTTCCTAATCCTAGCTATGAAAACTGGATCGATAAGGATCAAATGGTCCTAAGCTGGTTGATTTCCTCTCTTAGCCTGGAAGTCCTTCCATATGTAGTTGGCTTGAGCTCGACTACAGTAGTATGGTCGGCTTTACGTTCTGCCTTTGACACCTTATCTCACACCAGTATTCTACAACTACACATGCAACTCCAAGGTATGGTAAAAGAGAACAAAACTGTTTTTGAATACCTCCGTGAGGTTAAATATATTTCAGACCAGCTGGCAACATCCAATAAACCACTTTCTGTAGAGGAGCTTAATGCCATTGTTTTTCGTAATCTTGGAGCTGATTACAGCAACATAATTGTTGCATTAGCTACAAAGTCTGAGGCCCTTCCCTTCCATGATCTTCATCGCCTTTTATTGAGTCATGAAATGCGACTCAACAATGCCCAACTGGTTATCACTGCTAACCTGAGCACTATGCAACACTCACCGAATGCTCCTATGCATTCCTATTTGCCTTCACAAGGACCTATGCAAACCCCTCCACAAGGCTCTCCCCATTCTCGACCACCCTCCAACTTTGGTCAAAACAGAAAACATGGACACCGACATGGTAAGAGAGAAAGGTGTCAAATCTGCAATCGTTCCAATCACCTGGCATCCAAATGCTACTTTCGATACACTGGTGGTGCATCACCTACCTCCACCAATAATCCAACTACAAACATGGCAGTACTACTTCCTACTCCACCAACATTTCCACATGAATGGTATCCTGATACAGCGGCTACTCATCATGTGACACCTGACCTCAGCAATTTGCATGTCTCCAATAGATATAATGGTAAGGAATCATTACGGGTTGGTAATGGAGTTGGTCTTAATATTAGTCATATCGGTTCCTCCTCTATTTCTCTATCACCAAACTTCTCTTTTCAATTTTCTAATATTCTCCATGTTCCACACATTCAAAAGAATCTATTATCAGTTTACCAATTCACAAAGGATAACCAATGTTATTTTGAATTTCACCCCTATTATTTTTTTGTGAAAGATCAGGTGACGAACAGGGTACTGCTGAAAGGCCGACTTGATGATGGATTGTACAAGCTGCTGACTAGTCTTCCTTCCCATAAACATTCCTCTTACCATGTTCACTCCACAGTACCTATCAATGCAGATGATTGGCATGCACGGTTGGGTCATCCCCATTCCCGAACTGTCAAGCACCTAATCTCCTCCCATTCTCTACCTACTTCATCATCTATTATTAATAAATGTGCTGCTTGTTTTATGGGCAAGACTCACCGGTTCTCATTACCATTAACAGGGTCTGTTAGTAATGCACCTTTGGATTTGATTTTTAGTAATGTATGGGTACCTGCTCCATATGTTTCCTCTACTAATAATCTCTATTTTCTTATTTTTATTGATGATTATTCCAAATACACATGGTATTATCCTATATTGAAACGATCCTCTGTTCCTGCAATTTTTGATCAATTTCGAGTAATGGTTGAAAATCAATTTTCCACAAAAATCAAATGTTTTCAATCTGATTGGGGAGGGGAATACCAAAAGGTGAATACTTCACTTCGAAAATTTAGAATTATTCATAGAGTTGCATGTCCCCATACGCATGAACAAAATGGAACTACAGAACAAAAAATTCGGCACATTGTCGATACCGGTTTTACTCTGTTAGCACATGCTTCATTACCTACGACATTTTGGGACTCTGCATTCCAAACAGCTACTTTTCTCATAAATCGATTATCCACACTGGTTTTACAAAATAAATCTCCATTTGAAGTGTTATTCAAAAAGACACCTAATTATGCATTCCTTAAAGTATTTTGGTGTACTGCCTTCCCCCTCCTTTGACCTTACAATTCTACAAAATTCAGTATGCACTCAATACCATGTGTTTTCTTTGGTTTAGTCCCCTTCATATGGGATATCGATGCCTAGATTGCAGAACAAATCGAATGTACATTGCACGACATGTGTAATTTATTGAGAATTCTTTCCCATATGCATCGGTATCCCCATCATCCCCTAGTCCTCCCCCACCCACATCAGTCCCAAGGCTGTTGGTTTTGCTCCTAATGGACACCCATCATCACCTCAGGCTTCACCAGATCCTCCATGTCTCCAGGTATCTTCTCCATCCTCCCCTCCTATCATATCTGTCACACCCCAATTCTAATCCAACCAGAATGGTGTGAGTGAACCGCCATTGAACCAACGGTTCACACCAGGATCTCGAATAGACCGTATCCACTCATACAAACCATTACACATAACACAATCAAAATATAAATAATACAACGGAAGTCTTTAAAATATAATGAACTGAGTATCTATTGATAAATTAAATAGATATCCAATTATTCAAACCCAAACATAAAATAAATATCTTTTACATCTCTTTAATACCAAACGAAAATAACTGAAACGAATAACAAAATCCGATCACAGGTACACGCAGAAAGAGAACTCGCATGAAGCGTCATGCTCGTCCTCTCTTGCCTGTACGCCCAGAGCAGCAACATCACTATACGTCGGAGCGTTCATAAAGTCGTCCACTGTGTAACCTGCATCAACATCTAAAACAATGTACGTACAAAGGGTGAGCTCACAACTTAGCTCAGTAAGACAATCAGACAGTTTCACAATATTATGCATGAGTAACAATCATTTTATGTTGTGGTCTGGTTTTAAGTTTGCAATGTGCTATAGAAAGGTTTGGTGGCCCCCGCACCTCTATACACGAGTGTGTGGCACCTCATTGATCACACCCCCATTGGCCCACATGCACCCATCATGGAATAGAGATAGAGCTAAGATACCCCCGTGTAAGCACCCCATTTTTGCCACCCTCGGCATAAGTGAACCAATATGGCAGGTTTCTGACCTTTAACCCAAAG
>CM053271.1:92396378-92598953 GCA_028583415.1 Protea cynaroides
TAAATGCGTGTATAAAATCAAACTTTAGGCTGATGGATATGTTGAAAGATATAAATTCCGCTTAGTGGCTAAGGGTTATACCCAATGCAAAGGTTTGTATTACCATGAGATCTTTGCGCCCATAGCAAAACGTATGACCGTGCATTGTCTTATCACTCTTGCGGCCTCCAAAAAGTGGCCCCTTTTCCAACTCGATGTCAACAATGCTTTCCTATATGGTGATTTGGATGAGGAAGTTTATATGACTATTCCTTCCGATTTTGCGAAACCCAAAACTGATCGTGATGGGTCTCTTATCACCAGGGTCTTAGTATATGTTAATGATATTGTCATCACATGCATGGAATAAATTGATCATATTACTTGGTTCAAATCTAATTTAATGCGACATTTTAAATTCAAAGACTTAATTGTTCTTACATATTTTTTGGGTATCGAGGTTACCCATTTTGCCGCTAGTATACTTTTGACTCAACAAAAATAC
Source organism: Protea cynaroides (assembly GCA_028583415.1). Classification (NCBI taxonomy): domain Eukaryota; kingdom Viridiplantae; phylum Streptophyta; class Magnoliopsida; order Proteales; family Proteaceae; genus Protea; species Protea cynaroides. Next base: position 92,396,863 of record CM053271.1, read on the forward strand.
ACTCTTGATATACTAGAGGAATCCAGTTATTTTTGCTACAGGCATACACACTTTCCTATGGAGCAGCATTTAGAACTATTAGGGCCTTTATTATCGGATCCCTCTTCATATAGAGGATTGTGTTGGAACCTTGGCCAGTGTTGAGCAGTTCATGGGCAGTTCCAAGTGAGTTGTCATTGTTGGCAACCATGGTTTGCATATGTGTAATCTAGTGGCAGTATGGGCAGTTTGATAATTTTCCAGTTCTCTAACTTGAAGAGGAAAGAAGAGGAAAGAAACAGAAGAGAGAGAAGATGAGGAGAGAGAAAAAGAGAGAGAAAGAAGAGAGAGAAGGAGGAGAGAGAAAGTGGGCCATGTGGGTCCCACATGGCATGGCTTGCCACCTTGGCACCAGCCCAGGACAGCATGGCCGAAGCCCGCGGCACCAAGCCAGCAGCAAGGCAGCATGGCCTGCTAGCCACCAGCCAGCCCCACAAGGCCAGCCAGCAACAAGCCTCGCAAGGCCAGCCCGCAACCAGCCTCGCAAGGCCAGCATGCAACTAGCCTCGCAAGGCCAGCACGTAGTCAGCCTCACAAAACCACCGTACAGTTGCAGTGGCTGGCTCCCGCAAGCCAGCAAGGCTCGCAGGGCCTAGCCGCACGCGTGGGCCCCAAGCCTCCGCAAGGCTCGAACAACATGCACTCAACCTGTTCGACGTTTTGCCGCAAAGAAATCCAAAAAGAAAAACTCTCTGGAAAAATTAGGATTTACAGGGCAATCTCACTCATTGACAAGGGTATTTTGGTTAAAATAAAAGTGTCAGATTCATCTTCAACGGCCCAGATTCGGCCACGGAGGCTATATCCCGATCTGACGAACTTCGAAAAGGCAGGATCCTATGTGTCGCTGGATCCGCGTCAAGATGCTCCCGCTAGCATTTGGATTGGTCGGAAGCAAGTTATAACGGTGCGGTGCGATGTATGGATGTGGCTCGATGTTTCACTGTGGCGCGCATGTGGTACACTAAGGCGCTTGATGCCTATCCAGCGGCTATGATTGTCGCCGATCGCGCATGGCGTGATGGATCCAATCCAGCGGCCCAGGTGTCATCCCGCCTTCTTCGGTTCATCTAACGGCTTATGTTATAAGATGCCGTTTGAACCAATCTAGACTTGACAACATCGTACGGCGGGACAGTGGCGGCGGCGCTATTATGTGTCGCAGTGCATGAATTAAATTGGGAAGATTCCATTTAGAATGTTTATATAGGCCGATCTTCTGTTGGCCATATCCCAACTGTCCTATCTCTGATTTGGGCGTATAAGATATCGATCTGAAGGGAATTTGAAAAGGAAGCTTTCCAAACCAGTTGGAGCTCGAGAAGAAGAAAAAAAAAGTACGAGTTTAGGGTAAAAACCTTGTTGGAGCTTCAATGAGCTGTGTATGACTTCCACTTACTCTGTGTGGCCTTTAATGCTTCATTGAAGCTAGGGTAGAGTACTGAGACAATGTATTGAGTGTCCAGTGGAGTCATGGTGATGAGGAATGACTTGTGTAGCAAATGAAAAGATCGATAAGCTTGCATAGTGAGCTCTACACTTGCTGTGAACAAGCCGGGAAGGTAACCTCAGACACAAACCCTCATAATGATGAATGTGATAAATGGGATGGGTTTGTAATTATTATATGCTTCATGTATATAGCCTGTCAAGTCAAGTCCTAATAGGTTTGTGGGTAGCAGCTCATATTCAAGTTGTAGTTTGTCTTACCTGGTGGTGTAGCACCTTGCTGTTGTAGCAGTCGAAAACTACCAATTAAAGTTGTGTATCGGGTATAATACGAAATCCTGGTTAGGGTATTACCCCGTAGACAAGCCATCACAATGAGTGATCGGTGAACCACGTTACATCTTGTGTTGTGAATGTATATGTGATTGTCTATGTGTGTGGAATAGAAGTCTGTGTGCTACAGGTCTGGGTGTACACACTTGGAAGGCCAAGCCCTTGGTATGGATACCTGTGAGTGTGTGGTTGGTGTGTGCACGAAATGTGTTTGACAAATTGGCAATAAGAAAAATCCATTTGACAGCTCAAGGCAGTACACAGTGAACAACAGCTCTTGACAGAAGTTTCTAAAGCAGTAGGCCAGATCATCTCAGTGGGATTATTTTTGAGGGTACTAATTCAGCCCCCCTCCCTCTCTCAGTGACTACCTGGGATCAACAGATTGGTTGGTCGACTCATTTACTTGATGACGTCACAGTCCAACATCACTTATGCAGTTCATATTTTGAGTCAATTTATGCACCAACCCCATCTCCCTCACTTACAAGCTGCTCAACAGGTCTTACAATATCTCAAAGGCTCTCTTAGCCTTGGCATTTTCATGTCTGCCACATCAGCACTATATATTTCAGCTTACTGCGATTTTGATTGGGCTAGCTGCCCTTACACCTGTCCATCTATCACCGGCTATATTACATTCCTTTGCTCCAATCCTCTATCATGGAAAACCAAGAAATAGACCACCATATCCAAGCAATGGCAGCCGCCTCATGTGAGCCTACTTGGTTGGATTCCTTGTTTTTAGATCTTGGGATCTCTCATCCAATTCCTATGTGCCTACATTATGACAACCAAGTGGCCCTACACATTGCGGCTAATCCTGTTCTTCATGAGTTGCACCAAACACCTTGAACTAGACTATCACCTCATCCGTGAGAAAATTCAATTTGACTCATTTAAACCAGTCATGTGCCCATGGCTATACAACCAGCTAATATTTTTACTAAGGCATTGGGCCACACTTCTTTTCAACCTCTAATTGGCAAGCTGGGTCTTTCTCTCCTTTTCCAGCTTTAGGGGGCGTGTTACACATCATCACCTATGGTGCCAAATCAGAAACTACAATGCCACTTGGCCTCTTTGTAGCTATTATGCTTTAGTTAAATTTCATTTCAATTCCATCTTTGTCCTCTATATAAAGGATAACTTTACTGTTTGCAATTACCTTACATTTTATCAGTCAAGTTGTGGTTTTTAACAGTCTATTATGTTAGGGATGAACGCTTAACCACGAGAAAGAGACGAAGATCAAGCAATCGTACAACACAGGATTTGATGTGGTTTAGCATCCAAATCGGAATGTCTACCTCCACTACAAAGAAACAAAGATTCTTTATTGCCAAGAAAACTCTCTATAATTCTGTCCACCTGACAAAGTGTCCTCCTTTGCTCAGACCTTACCTAGATTTTTCCACATAGAGACAATAGATAGGGAAACCTAGAAACCCTAAGCCCACCATAATTATAAGTTTACCCCCGTACATATAATAGACTCATACCCTAATACAAATACTACCCCTTATAATTACGTGGATCTCACAGAATACAAGACACCAACCTAACAAATCTCCACCTGGCTTAGATTCTGCAAACCACCTTGAAGAAAACTTGTCGATGTTGATTCTGTAAATCCGTCTCTGCCAAACCGCTACACCCAAACCAGCATCGCCCACACCCCGTCCGGGTGTCTCGTACAACTCACCGATGCACGATGTGAGGTGTCTCCATCTCTCCCATTGCTGCAGCATCACCGGAGAGATCACTTCCACTCACAAAATCTTAAGCAAAAGATATTCGCTTCTTCCCAGATTTGCACTTGTTCATAACTTGAACTTCTTGCATCTTCTGTCTTCCATCTGTACTCCTTGCTTGAGTTCCAATAGAAGTACCATCTGTTTCAACACTCCCTGCAAGTCTGTAATAGATCGCCAACCATCTGTCCCTACATCACAACCATGGCCCCTTTGGAGACCTTAAGAACTCCACCTTCAAATGAACACTTATAGCCTCTTGCATCTAGTGTTCCCAATGAAATTAAATTCTTCCTTAAGTCCGACACATGTCTAACCCCAGTTACAGTTCGTACAATCCCATCAAACATGTGAATCCGTACAATCTCAATCCCGACAACCTTGCTTTCAGCATCATTTGTCATTCTAACTGTACCCTTATCACATTCATGATATGTAGCAAACTGTTCTCTAACTGAACACATATGAAACGAACAACCTGAATCTAAAATCCAATCTGAAGTATCCGTACCTAATAAAGTAGTGAGAAAGAGATCTCCATCACTCCACCCTTCTGTGCCACCGGCAGTAGATGATTTTTGTCCACTCTCCTTGTCTTCCTTTTTCTTTTTATCCTCCTTACGCTTTGGACAAGCCCATCTTATATGACCTTCCTCATCGCAATAATAACAAATTATTTTGTGACCTTGTGACTTGGAGCGACCCCTATTCTTGCCATATTTATGTCTCCCATTTGATCTTCCTCTACCCTGACCACCAACTGTAACCAAGGCATTACCCTCATCTGACATCCCCTCATTACTATTTTTCTGCCGTGTCACATTCATTAGCAAAGCAGCAATAACATCATCAAGTTTGAGAGTATCCTTACCAAACAACAGTGTAGTCACAATGTGATCAAATGAATGAGGCAATGAGGCCAATAGGATAAGTGCCTTGTCCTCTTCTTCGATCTTCACATCAAGAGAAGACAACTCCGTCAGAATCCTATTGAACTCGTCAATATACACCTCAAATTTCACTCCATCTGACAAACGAAAGCCATATAATTGTTTCTTCAAAAACAACCCATTTGTCAACGACTTGGACTTGTACCTGCTCTCCAACTTCGTCCAAACTTCTTCTGGATCATCCAAACCAATGACCTCTCAAAGAGTATTATCCGTCAGAAACAACTGAATCGTACTATTTGCTAGATCCCTCAACTCTAGCCACTCATCATCTGTTAATTTTTTTGGCTTGTCAGATTTTTTCTTGAGAGCCTTAACAGTCCCCTCCTGCGTAAGAATATTCTTCACCCATTGTTGCCACAAGGTGAAATCATTATAGCCATTTAAAGGGTTCTATGGAGAAGTTTGAACCCTTCGCCGCCATCTATTAACTCGATCTTTACCTTCTGTGTCTGTCATCAACTTCCAAGAGCTTCAATCACCGTTGATCTTGTACAAGACTGTTCGATTGATACCAAGGACACCGAATCTGCTCGATCCGTGCCTTCCAATGAAACCGTAGCACCCAAAATCCCTTGGGACAATAACCTCTATGTTTTTCCCTTCTCTTTGGATGATACAATATACGTACACTGCACCGGATCGTACGTACTCACTTTTTTTTTTCCTCCATGGTACCATACAAAAACAAACCAAACTTTTTCTCTCAAACTTAAACCGTCAGAGCACTTTATTTTGCTTTTCAAGTTTTTTTTTTTTCTCAACCTTCTTCCTTTCTTGTTGTTTCAAGGATGGAGAAGACAATGGTTGTACAATTCATCTTTTTGAAGAGTAAAACCAAACCTAAAAGAAACTCCGTACCTTTTTATTTATACCATTTCCTTTTTCTTTTAAAGCTTTCTCATGAGCTCTCCTGGTTTCGATCCACGTTGAAGAAAAAAAATACCTCTTTCTCTCAAAATTTGCATACCTCATTCCTCCTCTCAGATCACTAATCGATTTGTCAAACTTGGCTCTGATACCACTTGTTAGGGATGAACACACAACCACGAGAAAGAGACGAAGATCAAGCAATCATACAATACAGGATTTGCTGTGCTTCAACACCAAAATCGGAATGCCTACCTCCACTACAGAGAAACAAAGATTCTTTATTGCTAATAAAACTCTCTACAATTCTCTCCACCTGATACAGTATCCTCCTTTGCTCAGACTTTACCTAAGTTTTTCCATATAGAGAGACAATATATAGGGAAACCTAGAAACCCTAATCCAATCATAATTATAAGTTTACCCCCGTACATGTAATTGACTCATACCCTAATATAAATATTACCCCTTATAATTACGTGGATCCCACAGAATATAAGACACCAACCCAACATACTACTTAGGGGCATTTCTTTTGTTAAAAACTTAACTACTATATCTTTGTTATGACCTTAAATCCGGACCTTTGTTTCCTTTCGTTCTTGTTTAGGCCTTCAATTTGAAACAAATTGCTCCTTATTTTAGCTATAATTTTCTGGAATCCAGATATTCCTATATTCCTTGTCATTGCAATGGCTTGTCATAATTTTGAGTCAGCTCCTATTAGATTTTGTCATGACCTGCTTTGGGTTAATGGAGTTAAGAATGCTTTCTAAATGACAATAAAATGAACTCGGTAAAAGTAAAGTCAAACTACCAATATTTGCAATTTATATTTTAAGTGTAAGGCCTTAAGGACATCCAAATGATTGGAGCTCCTTAAATCAGTTAGGGTGCAATAGATGTGGTTTTCTTTTGTCAGGCACACTGGAAGGAAAGGTCAAATGGAATCATCATTATGTTTTTTTTTTTGGGATGCAAGGACCCTCACCATAGAAGGCTGCTTAAGATTATGGGATATGGCTTGATTGTAGGGGTTTATACAGGCTCAATTAGAGGGAATTCAACATGATCTAAGTTGCAGTCAGCAAAGGGAAATCAAAGCATGCTATCTGGGGAGGATTTCATCAGTTCTTTGTAGAGAAGATACAAAAATGTTGTTGGTGGATGAAAGCTATTGACTTAGACTCTCTTTGGTATTATTATAGAATTAATTTTATAATACATTATGATAAATGAATTTGTTTGGTAAAGATTGCATCATTTGTTGTCCGCCTGTAGGCGTGTTGTTGTTGTCATGTGTTATTCGTTTCTTTCTTCCTTCTAGATTATTGTCTTTTTGTTTCTCACTCTCTTCATGGATCCCAAAGTTGGCAAACTCACACGCTTTACTGCTTCTGAGACTTCAGACGATTTTGATTCAGGACCACCTGACCCCCAAGAAGTTGCAGAAGACACCTTTGTGCTTGAGGAGGAGGATGATCCAGCGTTTAACTTCCCCGTGCATTTAATACTCATAGGTAAAGTCATAGTCGCCAAAGATTATCGCACGCAGTCAGTGACGGATGGGCTTCCATCAGTGTAGAATACAAAATATGGGGTGCATGTTGTACTTTGTGCTCCCGACGCGTTCACCTTCCAGTTTAACCATGACGTGGACTTACAGAACATTTTACCTGAGGCTCCTTAGACAGTTGCAGGCAACCTTCTTATTCTGGAGAGGTGGAACGCTGAACGGAACTGGTCGTTCAATAGGTTTGCGATCTGGGTTCAGTTGCATGGAATAACCAAGGAGTTACTAACGGAGACTCTTGTTCCTAAGCTGGTTGCAAAAGTTGGCCAACCATCGAGAATCATGCACATCGATGGGGTGGTGTATGGTAAACAAACTTCTTATGTTAGAGCTCTCCTTGTTTGGCTCTTATCGACACCACTAAAAACATCTTTTACAATTAAAAGGAAGGTTGAAGCCGATCGTATCATCCTTAGCAAATTTAAGTGGCTTCCTATCTTTTGTCATTATTGTGGTAGATTGGGCCATGAACAGGAGCGTTGCGAATACTATTTTGATGACTGCTAACAACACGTCTCAACATGGATGTTTAGTGGAGTATTCTTGTTTAAGCTTACCAGTCTGTCAATTTTCCTCATATATTAAAGGCCTGCCACCATCCAAAAAACTCATTGAAGATGCTCGAAGCTTCCCTTTGCTAATGCCTCCACCACAAACTCCTCTAGCTCTACTCAGGAATGTTACTACTTCCATATCTGAGGGTGCTTCAAGTTTGCTATGCTCCCAGTCATTGGCACACAACATCAACATAGATCATAGGGGCACAGTTTCTTTCAACCAGTTGCAAGAGGCAAATCGTCTTCTTCCACTTTCGATTGTTCATTGTTCATCTTCTTCGCCAGTAAGTGGTTCCAGTTAGATGTCGGCTCGGAGTGGTGGCGATCACATAGATCATCCCACATTTTCCAATACTTTGGTAGAGTCCAGCTTAGCAGTTTCGTCAGGGTCAAAGCTCCATCTCACTCCATGATCAGCGTATGATCTTTGTCCATTTGGGAGTTCTCTGCGCATGCATGGGGCATGTCATCATGCAGAGGGTGACGTTTTAAATCTCCACGTTCTTTCACATGCGAAGATGGAAGCTTCATTTCTACTAGGTGTCCATGATTGCCACCATGAACCAATGCATGGTGATTTCACACATGGTGATTCTTCGACTTCTCCTTAGAGTAATGATGCCACTAAGTTCTAGCTTACTCCATACCAATAAGAGGTGATTACAAGCTAACTCTCACGCAACCCCGACATCACATCGGTAATCCTTAATCTTGCCCCAAGATTATCTGACATCCACCTCAACTCCATTGCTCCAGTTCCACTCTTGTTCGCAATTTCCACGTACTCAGAAAGAGCTCTTGTCACAACTACTCGTCTTCTTTTTCAATCTGCTGCTCACCTCGACCCTGATCCTACTCCCATTAAGCAACCTAGTAATGAGATTCTTACTTTCAGAGCTTTGGTGACGACGCATTCTGCAAAACGGCAGAGACCAAATTCTACTGACTTGTCTGAATATTTGGAGGAGCTCGGACATTTTTTATCATATGGCTTCGTGGCGGCTGGGGACAATCAACCCCACGGGTTACCATGAAACTCCTAAGCTGGAACTGCAAGGTTTGGGGAGTTTCTAGTCCGAGCATTATTTAATCTCCTGCAGATAGAAAGGCCAGATGTGTTATTTTTATGGAAACCAAAGTTAAGAAGGAGAAGCTCAAGTCTTTGTTTCGAAGAACTTTTTTTCAACATTCCTTTTATTTCGAGCCACGAAATCACACAGGTGGGCTAGCTCTTTTGTGGATTGATTCAATTCAAGTGCATGTGTTGTCTAATGGACAGGATCATTGATTCTAAGGTAGTTTTATCCCAACACTTTGAGTTTTTTCTAACTTGTGTGTATGGAGACCCGGTTAGGGGGAAAAGACGACCAGTCTGGAATAGCTTGCAATCCATTGGGGGTAGCGCCAGGACAGATGGGTTGTCATTGGAGACTTCAACTCTTATCTTTCTTGGCATGAGAAAATTAGGAGTCAAAAGGATTGTGCCCGGGACTGTCTCAAATTTTGAAAGGTTATTAATGATTGTCAACTCATGGAAATACCTATACAGGGACCAAGTTTTACATGGAATAACAAGCGGCTGGTGTGGCTTTGCTAATATACGTATTGAGTTGGATGGGACCTTTGCAAATTTGGCTTGATGGGTTTGCTTTGCCACTGCACTGCTTTTTGTTCAACTATGTTGATGTTCTGATCAAAATCCACTGGTGCTTGACACAAGAGGAGATAGATGGCCTAAGAAAGCAATCTCATTTAATCAAAACTCACATTTTGTAAATTTGACGTAAAGCTAGTTTCTCTTTCCTTAGTCGCTGCAGAGCGGTTCTTAGATTCATGACATGAGTTTCCTTGCCCTTGGAGTAGACCAATATATCATCAATAAACATAATGACCGACGTATCCAACATATCATGGAATACCCGATTCATGAGTTCCATAAAAGTTGCGGGTACGTTAGTCAATCCAAAAGACATGACTAAAAATTCATAATGTCCGTATCTTGTTCTGAATGTTGTCTTTGGAATATCACCTTCTTTAATCTTCAACTGATGGTATCCTGACCAAAGATCAATCTTGGAGAACACCTTTACACCTAACAACTAATCGAACAAGTCATCGATCCGAGACAATGGGTTTCGATTTTTGATTGTCAGCTTATTCAATTCCCGATAGTCTATACACAGTCGAACGCTATCGTCCTTCTTCTTTACAAACAATACTGGCGCTCCCCATGGTGATATGCTAGGTCTGATATAACCCTTGTCCAGTAATTCCTGTAACTGTACATTTAATTCCTTCAATTCAATAGGAGCCATTCGATAGGGTGCTTTAGATACTGGTGCGGCTCCGGATATCAGATCTATAACGAACTCTGTCGCTCAGTCGGGTGGTAGTCCTGGTAGTTCCTCAGAAAATACATCTGAAAAGTCACGCACAACATCAATATCCTCTATTCGTCGTGCTTCCTTGGTAAGGTCGACCACGGATACTAGATACCCAACTCCTCATTTCTCGAGGCATTTTCTAGCCTTCAATGCAGAGAGAATGAGTTTCCGTTTACGGGGAGGTTTGGTCCCTCCTTGTCTTTAAATGTCAGCTTCTTTTCTGCACATATAGGTTTCCAGAATGCCGAGTTAACCAATCCATACCCAAGATAACGTCAAAGTTTATCATCTCAAGTTGAATCAAGGTTGCATCCAAAGTCTTCTCGCCGATAAGAACTGAACATGGTCCATAACCTTTTTCTAATTCCACTTCTAATCTCATAGGTGATCGTACAAGTAATTTGTAGTCTAAAGATCTAAGGGATAGATTTAGCTTCTTCCCAAATGACATAGATATAAAAGAATGAGTAGTTCCATAATCAAAGAGTACTATAGCGGGTATGCCATTAATAGGTACGATACCTGTGATTTGTTTTAATTTAGTCTACATGCTCACACAATGTAACACAAAATGAAAGGTTCAGGTCATACCTGTGACCACATCAGGCGATGCGGCAGCATCCTCAGATGTAACAGCATAAATCTTTCCTTGCTGTAGCTGCTTCTTGGGCTTAGGACACTCCCTTAAATAATGTCCTATTTGATTGCAGTTAAAGCATTTTACTCCTTCATTACTTTGCATTTGTTGCGGTTGAGCTGCTAGAGTAGTCTTGGCTGCAGCATTAAAGCCTTGAGTAGGGAAGGGTTTGAAGGTCCTTGTATTCCCTCAGTTGTATGAATTTCCATTTGGCCTTTTTATACCCCTATTTTGAGCAAAATAGCTCTCTTTCTGAATCAACTCTATCACTCGAGCAATTTGTACTGCTTCGTTGACGACTTTCTTCTCCAGTCCCAGAACATGCTCGTGAATGCTTCCCCTAAGTCCCATGATGAACCTTCGGGTCTTAGTACTTTCCTCTTGCATGCTAGAGGGTGCAAAGAAAAACAGCTCTTCATAACGCTGTTGGTATGCATCCACAGTCATTTGCCCCTGATATAAACTCAGGAACTCTCTCTCCATAGCATCTCTGAAACTTTTGGGGAAGTACTTCTCAAAAAATGCCTCTTTATAGGTAGCCCAGGTCAATTGGGCGTGCTTGGTTAACAGATAAGTCCGAGTGAACTTCCACCAGTGGTGTGCATCGCCTTTCAGCATGAATGTGGCACACAGTACTTTCTCCTCCTCATTTACCATCATCATCATGAAATTTCTTTCCATTTCATCGATCTAGTGTGCTGGCCACAAAGGATCTGCTGGCTTACCATTATACTCTTTAGGCTTCATTTTCAGAAAACGCTCGATCAGTCGAGAGTGGTTCAATTGGTACTGAGCATAGGCTCCATACATAGGTGGATGGTACTGGTAACTGCCTTGAGCTTCCTCAAGATTTTGCACTGGAGCTTGTAATAACTGGCGTTTGAGGTGTGTGGGGTCTCGTGTTGCTTCCCCCTGGTACTGTGCTAGCTTGTCCGGCTGGCATAGGTGTCCTATGTGCAACTGGAAAAACCATTCCTATAGCAGCTTGCATATTGGCTTGCACCTGCTGTATTTACTACAGCTGTTGTGACAGGTTCATTACCGCTGTAGCCAAATCTGTAGGTGGGGCTGGCAAGTTTGTAGGATTTGCCTGGCCACTAGCTACTGGCGGTGCCGCATTCTGGTTTTCTTGTACATTAGGAACTTCATGGCTCTCCTCCCCCATAGGTGGTGGTGATGGAATTGGGTTACGGCCTCGTCTGGTCACTCTTCGCCCAGTCATTTCTTATTTTGGTGATGGTAGTGTCTGAAAACAATCATTGAACATGTGAGGCAATCAATATAAGTTGTTCCCAAGTCAAACTCCAACTAATCAATATAAATTTCTAATTTTTCAAGTCATTTAGTGAAAATACAGAATTTTCCATCGTAGGGTCGATGGTAGGGTCTCTCCTTATGCGACCCTAGGGTATGCGACCCCAAAAACTCTATCAGCTCGCCGAGAGCCTAGGGTTGATCGTAGGGTCGGTATATGTCCGACCCTAGGTCCGACCCATGGTTTCTGTCAGATCACCGAGAGCCTAGGGTTGATGGTAGGGCCGGTCGTAGGGTCGCACATTTTGTCGAATTTTGCGACCCTACGATCCAAAATTAGGTTTTTAAACTTGATTTTGGATTCATTTCCTATTCTTTCTCTTTTCTTCCAACTCAACTCGGTTCCCCTGAGTTGCTACAGTATCGACCCCTAGTGTTTGGTGATCATTTCTTCCGTTCTCGACTTCCGTTCCTTCCCTTCAGTTATGCTCTCAACTGTTTCTCATTTTTAAGCTTTCAAAACTAGGTTTTTATCCATTTACATTGTTTTCTTCAAATTAAAATTTTTGCAATCGTAAAAATTTAATTTTTATTAGGGGATTTTTCTATTGGTCACCCAATGGACGAAAGCCCTCAAAAATATTTGAGTTTCATTGGTTGGTTATCGAGAAACTTGAAAATTTCCATTTTTGACCTAATTTTTGAGATTTTTCCAAATTTTTGAAATTTCTTCAAATTCGATCTTTCTAGATTAAATTTTCAACTGTATGAGCTTTGCAGGATGGTTTGAAACCTATGTAAGTCCTCCTGCCCAGTTGTTTGGGTGAAAGTGAGGCTTTTGACCAAATCATGTCGTTAGAATGCCGAAATTTTAAATTTTTTACCATATCTAATATCTTGTTTATTTTTCTATGTCTTTGCAGATAATATGACTCGTACTAAGGTTCCAAGGGCTTATGATCCCGTTCGTTTCCGCTCCAACGAGGCAGAAGCTCAGTATGCTCGCTATGAGCGTAAGAAAGTATAAGGGGATCGCTGTGTAAACTTGACTAGTCTAGCCTTGTTTAACGTGGAGGGTGCCTTCGGTGACATGGGCTGGCTTCCTATGATCACCTATGAGGCTTGTACCTGTCCTGCTTTGGTGAAGCAGTTCTATTGCAACCTCCAGGTAGTGGGGGATTGCAATGATACAGAGAGGGGTAGGGAGCTCAGGATCACCAGCTATGTGAAAGGGGTGGAAGTTTCATTTAACTGCCAATAGTTGGCTGATCTCCTGGGCATATCAAATGACGGCCCTTTGGTGTACTGTGCTCCTAAGGAACCCCAGTTCCTATCCTTGGCGATGAGTGCTGAGATTGATAATCAGCTCCTTAGAGGTGATCGTTGGGAGATGAAAGCGATCAACCTATGACCAGAGCCTTGGGTGTACTATAAGATCATCCAACACAACTTGATCCCCCAGAGTGGCCACTATGATAGGATTTCTCAGTTGACCCAGTATGTTATGTACTGCATTTGCACTAGGCAGCCTGTCTGCCTACCTTATATCATAATCAGGACTATGATTCGTGCTACGCTACCTGGTCAGCTAGGCAACCTGTCCTACGGACGTCTGATCACTATATTGCTCACCCGCCTACAAGTTGATTTATAAGATGAGATGATTCATGAGGATACCTTCTCATCGGACCTTGACTGGGAGGCTATCTGTAGGATGGGTAAACGGGATGCGCAGGTCAGTGATGATGAGAGGAACGCGTTGGTGCGTCTTCGCACCCGGGTAGAGATGGCAGACGCCTAGGCGGCAGCAGCAGCAACAGCAGCAGGGGTCCCCGGGGGTGATGCTGAGGATGAGGATCGTATGTTCATGGATGTAGACGCCATACCTCCTCCACCACCTCTACATTCTACTGGAGCTGGTCCATCTCGGGCTCCTTCACACACTGCAGGTCCTTCACACCCACCATCGGATAATATGATGGGGTTACTGCGTTAGATTAGAGAGGCTCAGCGCGTGACTGATCTGAGAGTAGGAGAGCTTCTAAATGCTCAACGCGTGACTGATGGGAGAGTAGGCGAGCTTCTAGATGCTCAGTGTGTGTCTGATCAAGGGATGGCCGAGTTGACAACTAGTCTCCAGATGACCCAGACTCAGGTAGCCTGGTTGACTAGAGTGTATGCTGAGGACTATGATCGGGATCGTGAAGCACCTCCTCCTCCAGCACCTCCAGCTCCATCATGTATATTTTCTTATGTTTTTCCTTGTACTACAGAGCAACTGTCCGGATTGTGGATCGTACTCTGATTTAGATATGTATATATACATTGCTTTTTATTTGATATATATGAAACTTATTTTTCCTTTTAATAGTGCATTATTCTCTTTCTTAATTTCGTCTCATACAACACAGGTGCTTATAGTGTGTTCTTATTACAATTTTTAAATTTTTATCCTAACTCAGTTCATGAACTTTTGTGGAAGTATATCAGTTTAATAGACAGGGCCTGAGAGCTCTGATACCAAGTTGTCACACCCCAATTCTGTACCAACCAGAATGGTGTGATGAATCGTCAATAAACCAACGGTTCAACTAGAATTTTGAATAGGCTGTGTCCGTTTGCTTAAACCATACACATCCACAACAAAAATCAGAATAAATACACGATAGTGAAAGTCTTTAATATTAAATGAACTGAGAATCTAAAGATGATATCATAAATAAATTATCCAATTATCTTCAAAGACTAAGACATAAAATAAGATAAAATAGTCAATTACATTTCCTTAATAATTCAAATAAAAATCTAACCGAAGACGCATGAGTTGCACTCGCATGACGAATCATGCGACTCCATCATAACTTCTGCATCCATCGTCGCCGCATGTCCATACATCAAAGCATTCATATAATCTTCTACGGTGGTACCTACATCATCAACTAAAAATATTCGACGTCGAAAGGGTGAGCACACATCACGGCTCAGTGAGCAAACAAAACAATGCAATAAACATATGCATGTATTCAATTCATATCTTTGGTCTGGTTCATAAGTTTACAATGTGCTATAGAAAGGATAGGTGGCCGCGGCACCTCTATACACGAATGTGTGAAACCGTCCAATGGATCAAACACCATTGCAGCCCCCACATGCACCCACCATGGAATAGGGATAGAGCTAAAGTGCTTAGGACCGCACCGCATCACACTTCCCCTGATGCCCTACCCATACCAACACGTAAGCCCCTACTGGTGAGGGCTTGCAAACTGGGCTCACAACTAACCAATCCTAATGTTAAATAGTGTATCCAATGCCTCACCTCAACATCCCTCAATACGTCCATAGAGATAGAGCTAAGGCCCCCGATAGAGTCAGAGACTACACGATCCGAGACCACCTCCCCTGATGCCCTACGACGTAATAGTTCTGCTAAGGTGATGGCGATATGACGATATTAGTGGACAAGACTTGAGTAGAGATAGAGCTAGAGTCTGGTGACTAGGATGAACCACAGTGTCACGTCCTCCCCCTGATGCTCCACTCGCATCAAGTACACTAACCACACACATACATTCACATGCCTATTCCTAGTATCATCACCGTCATCATGTTATAAATAAACGGAATTAAATATGCATGAGCAGTAATAACAAGAATAGTGGATGACATGTGATATACACATTACAATCATACAAACATAGAATCATTCATGGTATTGGACTCAATAAACAAAAATAGTTTATTATTAGCCAATTAGTTTAGGTCTTGTTCCCTCACCTTTGATTGCTAGTAGATCCTCGTTTAAGCTTTATAATTCACTTTTAAACCACTGGAAAGACCTAACAAGTTGATAGATTTTAATTAAAATTAATTTCAATATGTTTAAACTAACTGAAACTGCAAGGTCGCAGGTGGAGTAGCACCTAGGGTAGCAGTTTCTGCGACCATAGGGGTAGGGTCGTAGGGTAAGGTAGCACCTAGGGTAGCAGTTTCTGCGACCCTAGGGTCTAGGGTCACAGGTGGGGTCGGATACCATTTGACCCTACGTGCGACCACACCTTCCCTGGGACTTCCCGAGGGCATGTGGTCGATCATGTGGTCTCGTAGGGTCGGATATCATTCGACCCTACGTGTGACCACACGTGTTCTGTGTCGACCTTTCATTCTAAAATCTATTCCTTCATGTTTGAATCCTTTGGCTTACTATCATGGTCCATCCTATGATTGTTCTATGACTCATAACTACAATTTATACACCATTCATTGTCCATAGCGATCTCTTTCATGAAATCTCTTGGAATTTGTCCATGGATGAATGATTTGGGTTTCTCCTAATCCTATGTTCTTCATAAACTATTCTAGGCTCCCAATTCATGTAGGGATTTAGGTTCATACCTTGGATTTGCAGAGATTCAGAGGTTTCTCTGAACTTCTTCTTCCTTAGTCTTCTTCTTCAAGTTTCCTTCTCTTCCTTCTCTTCTCTTTCTCTCACTTTCAATTAGGGTTCTAAAGGAGTGAAAGAGGCTAAGGGATGTCCTATTTATAGAGAAAAATCCTCCATAATAAGTCCCAATGAGTTTAGGAAAGACCCCCCTTTGAATTAGGAAGGTTTCCTAATTTATGGATTATGTCTGTTATCATAGGGTCGCATGTAGGGTCGTAGAATCCGTCGACCCTACGTTTTTTTAGTCATGCGACCCCATGACTAAAAAGTCATGGGTTGGACTCCTTTGTGGTAGGGTTGAACATACCTGTTTAGGCATGCGACCACACACTCATTTTTTACTGTTTTAAGTTAAATTTCATACCTGGTCTTGTGATTTCTTCATGCACTTGGTCCACTTGGTTCGACCATGATAGGTAGACCTGGTACTAGGTGGTAAGACCGGTTAGTTCGATACGGGTCTTACAACTCCCCTCCTCTTATTAAAAATTTCATCCTTAAAATTTGCACATACCTTCCGAGTCGAAAAGGTGAGGATATTGCTTCTACATAGCATTCTCTTCTTCCCATGTGATCTCTTCTATATCTCGGCTCCTCCAGGTGACCATAACATAATATATGTCACGGTTGCGTAGTCGTTGAACCTTTCGGCTTGTGATTTCAGTTGGTGCTACTTCGAATGTCAACTCATCAGTTAGATCTGGTGGATCCACTGTCAAAACATGTGTTGGATCTCTGACGTACTTTTCTAATAATGAGATATGAAATACGTCATGCACACTTGACATAGATGGTGGTAGTGCTAACTGGTAAGCTACTTTTCCACGTTTAGCTAGAATCTCATATGGCCCGACATATCTTGGACTTAGCTTCCCTTTCTGGCCGAATCATATTAAACCTCGCATAGGTGATACTTTTAAGAATACCTTATCACCTATGACAAATTCAAGGTCTCGACGTTGAGTATCTGCATACTGTATCTGACGATTCTGAGCTGTTCTAACTCTTTCCTTGATAATGTCGACTACTCGACAAATCTATTTAACAAACTCTGGTCCAACAATGCTCCGTTCTCCAACTTCATTCCAAAACAAAGGAGTTCAACACTTTCTACCATACAATACTTCATAGGGTGACATCTGTATAGTAGCCTGATAGCTATTGTTATCGACGAACTCGATCAATGGTAGTTTCTCATCCCATGATCCTTTAAAATCAATTACACAAGCTCGAAGCATGTCTTCTAAAATCTGAATGGTACGCTCCGACTGTCCGTCTGTCTGATGATGGAATGCAGTACTGAATTTCAACGTTGTACCCATAGCCTTTTGCAATCATTTCCAAAACTTTGAAGTAAAGCGTGGGTCTCTATCGGACACGATGCTTTTAGGTACACCATGTAATCTGACAATGTTATCCACATATAGCTTGGCTAACCTCTCCAGGGTATACTATGATCGTATAGCGATAAAGCGAGCTGTCTTAGTCAGACGATCTACAATCACCCAAACCGCATCAACTACTCGAGGAATCAATAGTAATCCGGTGACGAAGTCCATAGTGATGCAGTCACATTTTCATACTAGTTCTGACAGTGGCTACAACAATCCTACCGGTCTTTGTCGTTCAGCCTTTACCCTTTGACAATTTAGGCATTGAGACACAAATTTAGCTACATCTGCTTTCATTCCTCTCCATCAATAATTTTTTCAAATCATGATACATCTTTGTACTTCCAGGATATACTGAATAAGCGGTGGTGTGAGCATCCTTCATTAATCGGTGTCTAATGTCGAAGTTTTCCATTTCAGGAACACAGACTCTTCCTTTGTACTTCAATACCTTTTCATCGTCCAAAGTGAACTCAGGAATAGTCCAACCTTTTTCAATGTCTTATTGTACCATTCTCAGATAAGGGTCTGATTTAATAGCGGCTTTCACTTCATCAATTATATCA
Organism: Protea cynaroides; assembly: GCA_028583415.1. Lineage (NCBI taxonomy): Eukaryota > Viridiplantae > Streptophyta > Magnoliopsida > Proteales > Proteaceae > Protea > Protea cynaroides. The sequence goes on from CM053271.1 coordinate 92,415,064, forward strand.
GGTACAATCTTCAATGTCGCAAACATATTTGAAAATCGATGAATAAACCCTTGGTTGGTTGATTCACCCGGTGCATCTATCACGAACTGCTCATTACCGTAATTGAATATTTTTCCTGTAACATACATTGCTGCAGTCATGTTAACCTCTCCTTGAGATTTTATCATTGCTTTTCTGCTTAGCGCATCAGCAACTACATTAACCTTTCCTGGATGATACTGGATATCACAATCATAATCCTTCAATAATTCCAGCCATCTTCTTTGTCTCATGTTCAACTCCTTCTGATTAAAAAAATAAGTGAAACTCTTATGATCTGATTTAATCTAAAATTTCTCTCCATACAAATAATGTCTCCATATCTTGACAGCATGTACTACTGCTGCTAATTCTAAGTCCTGAGTAGGATAATTCTTCTTATGTGTTTTCAGTTGTCTTGAAGCATGCGCAACTACTTGCTCTCCTTGCAAAAGTACACATCCTAAACCAAATCCAGACGCATCGATGTACAAGGTAAATGGTTGTCCTGGAACAGGAATAGTCAAGATGGACCAGATATCAATCTAGCCTTCAATGTTTGGAAACTTTTCTCACATTTATCAGTCCAAACAAATTTTTCTCCTTTCTTAGTCAAACTGGTGAGAGGTACGGCAATTCTGGAATAGTCTTCCATGAATCGTCGATAATACCCAACTAGACCAAGAAAACTTCTAATTTCTGCAACACTCTTAGGTGCTTCCCACTTCACAATGGCTTCAATCTTGTTAGGATCCAATTTAATTCCCTCAGCGGATACAACATGGCCTAAGAAAACGATCTCATTTAACCAAAACTCACACTTTGTAAATTTGGCGTAAAGCTTCTCTTTCCTTAGTCGCTGCAGAGCGGCTCTTAGATTCATGACATGAGTTTCCTTGTCCTTGGAGTAGACCAATATATCATCAATAAACACAATGATCGACGTATCCAATATATCATGGAATACCCGATTCATGAGTTCCATAAAAGTTGCGGGTGCATTAGTCAATCCAAAAGACATGACTAAAAATTCATAATGTCCGTATCTTGTTCTAAATGCTGTCTTTGGAACAACACCTTCCTTAATCTTCAACTGATGGTATCCTGACCGAAGATCAATCTTGGAGAACACCTTTGTACCTTGCAACAGATCGAACAAGTCATCGATCCGAGGCAATGGGTACCAATTCTTGATTGTCAGCTTATTCAATTCCTGATAGTCTATACACAATCGAACGCTACCGTCCTTCTTCTTTACAAATAATACTGGCGCTCCCCATGGTGATATGCTAGGTCTGATATAACCATTGTCCATTAATTTCTGTAACTATACCTTTAATTCTTTCAATTCAATAGGAGCCATTCGATAGGGTGCTTTAGATACTGGTGCAGCTCCGGATATCAGATCTATAACGAACTCTGTCGCTCAGTCAGGTGGTAGTCCTGGTAGTTCCTCAAGAAATACATCTGGAAAGTCACGCACAACATCAATATCCTCTATTCGTGGTGCTTCCTTGGTAAGGTCGACCACGGATACTAGATACCCAACACCTCATTTCTCGAGGCATTTTCTAGCCTTCAATGCAGAGAGGATGAGTTTCCGTTTACGGTGAAATTTGGTTCCCGCAAAACTAGACTCTGCTCCTTCCTTGTCTTTAAATGTTAGCTTCTTTTCTGCACACATAGGTTTGCAGAATACCGAGCTAACCAATCCATACCCAAGATAACATCAAAGTCTGTCATCTCAAGTTGAATCAAGGTTACATCCAAAGTCTTCTCGCCGATAAGAACTGGACATGGTCCATAACTTTTTTCTAATTCCACTTCTAATTCCATAGGTGATCGTACAAGTAATTTGTAGTCTAAAGATCTGAGGGGTAGATTTAGCTTCTTCCCAAATGACACAAATATAAAAAAATGAGTAGCTCCAGAATCAAAGAGTTCTCTAACGGATATGCCATTAATAGGTACGATACCTGTGATTTGTTTTAATTTAGTCTACATGCTCACACAATGTAACACAAAATGAAAGGTCCAGGTCATACCTGTGACCACATCAGGCGATGCGGTAGCATCTTCAGATGTAACAGCATAAACCTTTCCTTGTTGTAGCTGCTTTCTGGGCTTAGGACACTCCCTTGAATAATGTCCTATTTGATTGCAGTTAAAGCGTTTTACTCCTTCATTATTTTGCTTTTGTTGCGATTGAGCTGCTGGAGTAGTCTTGGTTGTAGCATTAAAGCCTTGAGTACAGAAGGGTTTGAAGGTCCTTGTATTCCCTCCGTTGTATGAATTTTCGTTTGGCCTTTTTATACCCCTATTTTGAGCAAAATAGCTCTCTTTCTGGCTCGACTCTATCACTCGAGAAATCTGTACTGCTTCGTTGTAGACTTTCTTCTCTAGTCCCAGAACATGTTCATGAATGCTTTCCCTAAGTCCCATGACGAACCTTTGGGTCTTAGTACTTTCCTCTTGCATGCTAGCGGGTGCAAAGAAAAACAGTCATTCATAACGTTGTTGGTATGCATCCACAGTCATTTACCCCTGATTTAAACTCAGGAACTCTCTCTCCATAGCATCTCTGAAACTTCTGGGGAAGTTCTTCTCAAAGAATGCCTCTTTATAGGTAGCCCAGGTCAATTGGGTGTGCTTGGTTAACAGATAAGTCCGAGTGGACTTCCACCAGTGGTGTGCATCGCCTCAGCATGAATGTGGCACACAGTACTTTCTCCTCTTCATTTACCATCATCATCATGAAATTTCTTTCCATTTCATCGATCCAGTGTGTTGGCCATAAAGGATCTATTGGCTTACCATTATACTCTTTAGGCTTCATTTTCAGAAAGCGCTCGATCAATCGAGAGTGGTTCAATTGGTACTGAGCATAGGCTCCATACATAGGTGGTTGGTACTTGTAACTACCTTGAGCTACCTCAGGATTCTACACTGGAACCTGTACAACTGGTGTTTGAGGTGCGTGGGGTCCTGTATTGCTTTCCCCTGGTACTGTGCTAGCTTGTCCGACTGGCATAGATGTCGTATGTGCAGCTGGAAAAACCATTCCTATAGCAGCTTGCATATTGGCTTGCACCTACTGTATTTGTTGCAACTGTTGTGCCAGGTTCATTACCGCTGTAGTCAAATCTGTAGGTGGGGCTGGCAAGTTTGTAGGATTTGCCTGGCCACTAGCTACTGGCAGTGCCGCATTCTGGTTTTCTTATACATCAGGAATTTCATGGCTGTCCTCCCCCACAGGTGGTGGTGATGGAATTGGGTTACGGCCTCGTCTGGTCACTCTTCGCCCAACCATTTTCTGTTCTGGTAGTGGTAGTGTCTGAAAACAATCATAGAACATGTGAGGCAATCAATATAAGTTGTTCCCAAGTCAAACTCCAACTAATCAATATAAATTTCCAATCTATTAAGTCATTTAGGAAAATACAGAATTTTCCATCGTAGGGTCGATGGTAGGGTCGCTCCTTATGCGACCCTAGGGTATGCGACCCCAGAAACCCTGTCAGCTCACCGAGAGCCTAGGGTCGATCGTAGGGTCGGTATATATCCGACCCTAGGTCCAACCCATGGCTTCTATCAGATCACCGAGAGCCTAGGGTCGATGGTAGGGTCGGTAGTAGAGTCGCACATTTTGTCAAATTTTGTGACCCTACGATCCAAAATTAGGTTTTTAAACCTGATTTTGGATTCATTTCCTATTCTTTCTCTTTTCTTCCAACTCAACTCGCTTCCCCTGAGTTGCTACAGTATCGATGTCACACCACAATTTCGTACTATTCAGAATGGCGTGATGAACTGCTAATAAACCAACGGTTCAACCAGGATCTCGAATAGACTGTGTCTGTTTGCTTAAACCATACACATGCACAACCATAATCAGAGTAAATAAACAATAGCGGAAGTCTTATATATTAAATGAACTGAGAATCTAAGAATGATAACATAAATAAAATATCCAATTATCTTTTATTGACTAAGACATAAGTAAATAAAATAATCAATTATATTTTCTTAATAATCCAAATAAAAATCTAATAAAAAACGCATGAATTGCATTCGCATGACGAATCGTGCGACTCCATTATAGCCTCTGCGTTCATCGCCACAACATGCCCATACGTTGGAGCATTCATATAATCTTCCACTGTCGTACCTGCATCATCAACTAAAAATATTCGAATTCGAAAAGGGTGAGCATACATCACGGCTCAGTGAGCAAACAAAACAATGCAACAAACATATGCATGCATTCAATTCATATCTTTGGTCTGGTTCTAAGTTTGCAATGTGCAATAGAAAGGATAGGTGGCCGCCGCACCTCTATACACGAATGAGTGGAACCGCCCAATGGATCTAACACCATTGCCACCCCCACATGCACCCACCATGGAATAGAGATAGAGCTAAAGTGCTTAGGATCGTACCGCATCACACTTCCCCTGATGCTCTACCCATACCAACACGTAAGCCCCTGTTGGCGAGGGCTTGCAAACTGGACTCGCAACTAACCAATTCTAATGTCAAACAGTGTATCCAAGGCCTCACCCCAGCATCCCTCAATACATCCATAGAGATAGAGCTAAGGCCCCCAGGTAGAGTCAGAGACTACATGGTCCGAGACCACCTCCCCTGATGCCCTACGACGTAATAGTTCTGCTAAGGTAATGGTGATACGACGATGTTAGTGGATAAGACTTGAGTAGAGATAAGTTAGAGTCTGGTGACCAGGATGAATCACAATGTCACGTCCTCCCCCTGATGCTCCACTAGCATCAAGTACACTAACTACACACATACATTCACATGCATATTCCTAACATCATCATCATCATCATGTTATAATAAACAAAATTAAATATGCATGAACATTAATAACAGGAATAGTGGATGACATGTGATATGCACATTACATTCATACAAGAATAGAATCATTCATAGTATTGGACTCAATAAATGAAAACAGTTTATTATTAGCCAATTAGTTTAGGTCTTGTTCCCTCACCTTTGGTTAAGCGTAGATCCTCGTTCAAGCTTTATGAATCACTTTTAAAATCACTAGAAAGACCTAACAAGTCGATAGATTTTAATTAGAATTAATTCCCATAGAGTTTAGACTAACAGAAATCGTAGGGTCACAGGTAGGGTAGCACCTAGGGTAGCAGTTTCTACGACCCCAGGGTGTAGGGTCGCATGTGGGGTCGGATACCATTCGACCCTATGTGCGACCACACCCTCCCTGGGACTTCCCGAGGACATGTGGTCGATCATATGGCCTCGTAGGGTCGGATATCATTCGACCCTACGTGCGACCACATGTGGTCTGAGTCGACCTTTCATTCTAAAGTCCATTCCTTCATGTTTGAATCCTTTGGCTTACTATCATGGTCCATCCTATGATTGTTCTATGGCTCAAAACTACAAGTTATACACTATTCATAGTCCATAATGATTTCCTCCATGGAATCTCTTGGAACTTGTCCATGGATGGATGATTTGGGTTTCTCCTAATCCTATGTTCTTCATAACCATTCTAGACTCTCCTATTCAGGTAAGGAATTAGATTCATACCTTAATTCAGAGGTTTCTCTGAACTTCCTCCTCTTCCTTAGTCTTCTTCTTCAAGTTTCCTTCTCTTCTTCTCTTCCTTCTCTTTTTTTTTCTCTCACTCTCAATTAGGGTTCTAAAGGAATGAAAGAGGCTAAGGGACGTCCTATTTATAGAAAAAAAAACCCTCCATAATAAGTCCCAATGAGTTTAGGAAAGATCCCCTTTGAATTAGAAAAGTTTCCTAATTTTTTATTTATGTCTGTCATCGTAGGGTCGGACGTAGGGTCGCAGAATCCGTCGACCCTACACCTTCTTAGTCATGCGACCCTACGGCTAGAAAGTCATGGGTTGAACTTCTGTTGAGGTGGGTTCGACCCTACCTGTTTAGGCATGCGACCCTGCCCTCTCATTTGCTGTTTTTGGGTTAGACTTCATACCTGGTCTTGTGATTTCTTCACGCACTTGGTCCACTTGGCTCGACCATGATAGGTAGACCTGGTACAAGGTGGTATGACTGGTTAGTTCGATACGGGTCTTACAACTCCCCCCTCTTATTAAAAATTTTGTCCTTGAAATTTGTACATACCTTCCGAGTCGAAAAGATGAGGGTATTGCTTTGGCATAGCATTCTCTTCTTCCCATGTGATCTCTTCTATATCTCGGCTCTCCAGGTGACCTTAACATAGTAGATGTCACGATTGCGTAGTCGTTTAACCTTTCGGCTAATGATTTCAGTTGGTGCTACTTCAATTGTCAAATCATCGGTTAGATCTGGTGGATCTACTGTCAAAACGTGTGTTGGGTCTTTGACGTACTTCTTCAACAATGAGATATGAAATACATCATGCACACTTGACATAGATGGTGGTAGTGCTAACTGATAAGCCACTTTTCCACGTTTAGCTAGAATCTCATATGGCCCGACATATCTCGGACTTAGCTTCCCTTTCTGTCCTAATCGTTTTAAACCTCGCATAAGTGATACTTTCAAGAATACATTATCACCTACGACAAATTCAAGGTCTTGGCGTCGAATATCTGCATACTATTTCTGACGATTCTGAGTTGTTCTAACTCTTTCCTTGATAATCTCGACTACTCGACAAGTCTCTTCAACAAATTCTGGTCCAACAATGCTACGTTCTCCAACTTCATTCCAAAACAGAGGAGTTCGACACTTCCTTCCATACAGTGCTTCATAGGGTGACATCTGTATAGTAGTCTGATAGCTGTTGTTATAGGCGAGCTCGATCAAGGGTAGTTTCTCATCCCTTGATCCTTTAAAATCAATTACACAGGCTCGAAGCATGTCTTCTAAAATCTGAATGGTACGCTCCGACTGTTCGTCTGTCTGAGGATGGAATGCAGTACTAAACTTCAACGTTGTACACATAGCCTTTTGCAATCCTTCCCAAAACTTTGAAGTAAAGCGTGAGTCTCTATCGGACACAATGCTTTCAGGTACACCATGTAATCTGATAATGTTATCCACATATAGCTTGGCTAACCTCTCCAGGGTATACTGTGGTCGTATAGCTATAAAACGAGTTATCTTAGTCAGACGATCTACAATCACCCAGACCGCGTCAACTACTCGAGGAGTCAATGGTAACCCGGTGACGAAGTCCATAGTGATGCAGTCTCATTTCCATGCTGGTTTTGGCAGTGGCTGCAACAATCCTACAGGTCTTTGTCGTTCAGCCTTCACCCTCTGACAATTTAGGCATTGAGACACGAATTTAGCTACATCTGCTTTCATTCCTCTCCACCAATATAATTTCTTCAAATCATGATACATCTTTGTACTTCCAGGATGTACCGAATAGGCGGTGGTGTGAGCTTCCTTCATTAGTCGGTGTCTAATGTCAAAATTTTCTGTTTCAAGAACACATACTCTTCTTTTGTACTTCAGTACCTTTTTAACGTCCAAGGTGAACTCAGAAATTATCCTACCTTTTTTAATGTCTTCTTGTACCGTTCTCAGATAAGGGTCTGATTTAATAGCGGCTTTCACTTCATCAATTATATCAGGTACAATCTTCAATGTTGCGAACATATTTGAAAACCGATGAATAAACCCTTGGGTTGTTGATTTACCCGGTGCATCTATCATGAACTGCTCATTACCGTAATTGAACACTTTTCCTGTAGTACACATTGCTGCAGTTGTGTTAACCTCTCCTTGAGATTTTATCATTGCTTTTATGCTTAGCACATCAGCAACTACATTAGCCATTCCTGGATGATACTGGATATCGCAATCATAGTCCTTCAATAATTCCAGCCATCTTCTTTGTCTCATGTTCAACTCCTTCTGATTAAAAAGAAAAGTGAGACTCTTATGATCTGATTTAATCTGAAATTTCTCTCCATACAAATAATGTCTCCATATCTTGACAGCATGTACTACTGCTGCTAATTCCAAGTCATGAGTGGGATAGTTCTTCTCATGTGTCTTCAATTGTCTTGAGGCATACGCAATTACTTGTTTTCCTTGCATAAGTACACATCCTAAACCCAATCCCGACGCATCAGTGTACAAGATAAATAGCTGTTCTAGAATAGGAATAGTCAAGATCGAAGTGGATATCAATCTAGCCTTCAATGTTTGGAAACTTTTCTCACATTTATCAGTCCAAACAAACTTTTCTCATATTCTTAGTCAAACTGGTGAGAGGTACGGCAATTCTGGAATAGTCTTCCACGAATCATCGATAATACCCAGCTAGACCTAGGAAACTTCTAATTTCTGCAACGCTCTTTAGTGCTTCCCACTTCACAATGGCTTCAATCTTGCTGGGATCCACTTTAATTCCTTCAGTAGATACAACATGGCCTAAGAAAGCGACCTCATTTAACCAAAACTCACACTTTGTAAATTTGGCATAAAGCTTCTCTTTCCTTAATTGCTGCAGAGCGACTCTTAAATTCATGACATGAATTTCCTTGTCCTTGGAGTAGACCAATATATCATCAATAAACACAATGACTGACGTATCCAACATATCATGGAATACTGGATTCATGAGTTCCATAAAAGTTGCGGGTGCGTTAGTCAATCCAAAAGACATGACTAAAATTTCATAATGTCCATATCTTGTTCTGAATGCTGTCTTTAGAATATCATCATCCTTAATCTTCAACTGATGGTATCCTGACCGAAGATCAATCTTGGAGAACACCTTGGCACCTTACAACTGATCGAACAAGTCATCGATCCGAGGCAGTGGGTACCGATTCTTGATCATCAGCTTATTCAATTCCCGGTAGTCTATACACAATCGAATGCTACCGTCTTTCTTCTTTACAAACAATACTGGCGCCCCCCATGGTGATATGCTAGGTCTGATATAACCCTTGTCCAATAATTCTTGTAACTGTACCTTCAATTCCTTCAGTTCAGTAGGAGTCATTCGATAGGGTGCTTTAGATACTGGTGCGGCTCCGGGTATCAGATCTATAACGAACTCTGTCACTCGGTCGGGTGGTAGTCCTGGTAGTTCTTCAGGAAATACATCTGCAAAGTCACGCACAACCTCAATATTCTCCATTTGTGGTGCTTCCTTGGTGAGGTCAACCACTGATACTAGATACCCAACTCCTCCTTTCTCGAGGTATTTTCTAGCCTTTAATGCAGAGAGGATGAGTTTCTGTTTACGAGGAAGTTTGGTTCCCGCAAAACTAAACTCTGCTCCTTCCTTGTCTTTAAATGTCAATTTCTTTTCTGCACATAATAGGTTTGCAGAATTCCGAGCTAACCAGTCCATCCCCAAGATGACGTCAAAGTATGCAATCTCAAGTTGAATCAAGGTTGCATCCAAAGTATTCTCGTCAATAAGAACTAGACATGGCCCATAACCTTTTTTTAATTCCACTTCTAATCCCATCGGCTATCGTACAAGCAGTTTGTAGTCTAAAGATTTGAGGGGTAGATTCAGCTTCTTTCCTAATGACATAGATATAAAAGAATTAGTAGCTCTAGAATCAAAGAGTATTCTAGCGGGTATGCCATTAATAGGTACGATACCTGTGATTTGTTTTAATTTAGTCTACATGCTCATACAATGTAACACAAAATGAAAGGTTCAGGTCATACCTGTAACCACATCAGGTGATGCGGCAGCATCCTCAGATGTAACAGCATAAACCTTTCCTTGCTGTAGCTGCTTCCTGGGCTTAGGACACTCCCTTGAATAATGTCCTACTTAGTTGCAGTTAAAGCATTTTACTCCTTCGTTGTTTTGCTTTTGTTGCGGTTGAGTTGCTGGAGTAGTCTTGGCTGCAGCATTGAAAAGCCTTGAGTATGGAAGGGTTTAAATGTCCTTGTATTCCCTCCGTTATAAGAATTCCCATTTGGCCTCTTGATACCTCTATTCTGAGTAAAATAGCTCTCTTTCTGGCTCGACTCTATTACTCGAGCAATTTGTACTACTTCATTGTAGACTTTCTTCTTCAGACCCAGAACATCCTCACGGATGCTTCCCCTAAGTCCCATGATGAACCTTTGGGTCTTTGTACTTTCCTCTTGCATACAGGTGGGTGCAAAGAAAAACAGCTCCTCATAACGTTGTTGGTATGCATCCACAATCATCTGGCCCTGATATAGACTCAGGAACTCTCTCTCCATAGAATCTCTGAAACTTCTGGGGAAGTACTTCTCAAAGAATGCCTCTTTATATATAGCCCAGGTCAATTGGGTGTGCTTTGTTAACAGATAAGTCCGTGTGGACTTCCACCAGTGGTGTGCATTGCCTTTTAGCATGAAGGTTACACACAGCACTTTCTCCTCCTCATTCACTGTCATCATCATAATTCTTTCCATTTCATCGATCCAGTGTGCTGGCCACAAAGGATCTGCTGGCTTACCATTATATTCTTCGGGCTTCATCTTCAAAAAACGCTCGATCAGTCGAGAGTGGTCCAGCTGATACGGAGCATAGGCCCCATACATATGTGGTTGGTACTGGTAACTGCCTTGAGCTACCTCGGGATTATGCACTAGAGCCTGCATAACTGGCATTTGGGGTGCGTGGGGTCCCGTGTTGCTTCCCCCCGGTACTCTGCTAGCCTGCCCTGCTAGCATAGGTGTCGTATGGGCAGCTGAAAAAGTCATTCCTATAGCAGCTTGCATATTGGCTTGCACCTGCTGTATTTGTTGCAGCTGTTGTGCCAAGTTCATTATCGCTGTAGCCAGATCTGTAGGTGGGGCTGGTAAGTTTATAGGATTTGCCTGGCCACTAGCCACTGGCGGTGCCATATTCAGATTCTCTTGTACCTCAGGATTTACATGGCTGTCTTCCTCCATAGGTGGTGGTGGTGGAACTGGGTTACGGCCTCGTCTGGTCACTCTACGCCCAGCCATTTCCTATCCTGGTGGTGGTAGTGTCTGAAAAACAGTCATAGAACATGTGAGGCAATCATTATAAGTTGTTCGCAAGTCAAAATCCAACTAATCAATTTAGATTTCTAATTTTTCAAATCATTCTGAAAAAATACTGTATTTTCCATCATAGGGTCGATGGTAGGGTCGCATTGTATTCGACCCTAGGGTATGCGACCCTAAGAACACTGTCAGCTCACCGAGAGCCTAGGGTCGATGGTAGGGTCGGTATATGTCCGACCCTAGGTCCGACCCATGGTTCTCTGTCAGATCATCGAGAGTCTAGGGTCGATTGTAGGATCGGTCTATGTCCAACCTTAGGTCCGACCCATGGTTCTCTGTCAGATCACCGAGAGCCTAGGGTCGTTGGTAGGGTCTGTCGTAGGGTCATACATTTTGGTCGAATTCTGCGACCCTACGATCCAAAATTATGTTTTTAAGCCCGATTTTGGATTCATTTCCCATTCTTTCTCCTTTCTTCCAATTCAACTCGCTTTCCCTGAGTTGCTACAGTATCGACTCCTAGGGTTTGGTGATTATTTCTTCCGTTCACGACTCCCGCTCCGTCTCTTCAGGTATGTCTCTAGTATTTTCCATTTTTAAGCTTTCTAAACTACGTTTTCGTCCATTTACATCGTTTTCTTCAAATTAAACTTTTTCTAATCATAAAAATTTAATTTTTATTGGGGGCTTTTGCTATTTGTCACCCAATGGACGAAAGCCCTCAAAAATATTTGAGTTTCATCGGTTGGTTATCGAGAAACTTAAATTTTTCCATTTTTGACCTATTTTTCGAGATTTTTTGAATTTATTGAAATTTCTTCAAATTCGATCTTTCTAGATTAAATTTCCAACTGTATGAGCTTTGCAGGATGGTTTGGAACCTATGTAAGTCCTCCTGCCCAGTTGTTTGGGTGAAAGTGAGGCTTTTGGCCAAATCATGCCGTTAGAATGCCGAAATTTTGAATTTTTCACCATATCTAATATCTTGTTTATTTTTCTATGTCTTTGCAAATAATATGGCTCGTACTAAGGTACCTAGGGCTCATGATCCCATTCGTTTCTCTCCAACGAGGCAGAAGCTCGGTTTGCTCGCTATGAGCGTAAGAAAGTAGAAGGGGATCGCGGTGTAAACTTGGCTAGTCTAGCTTTGTTTAACGTGGAGGGTGCCTTCGGTGACATGGGCTGGCTTCCTGTGATCACTTATGAGGCTTATACCTGTCCTACTTTGGTGAAGCAGTTTTATTACAACCTCCAGGTAGTGGGGGATCGCAATGATACAGAGACGGGTAGAGAGCTCAAGATTACCAGCTATGTGAAAGTGGTGGAAGTTTCATTTAACTGCCAATAGTTGGCTGATCTCCTGGGCATTTCAAATGACGTCCCTTTGGTGTACTGTGCTCCTAAGGAACCCCAGTTCCTATCCTTGGCGATGCGTGCTGAGATTGATAGTCAGCTCCATAGAGGTGATCGTTGGGAGATGAAAGCGATCAACCTATGACCAGAGCCTCGGGTGTCTTGCAAGATCATCCAAAGACAACCTTGATCCCCCCAGAGTGGCCACTATGATAGGATTTCTCGTTGACCCGGTATGTTACATGCTTGCATTTGCACTAGGCAGCCTGTCTGCCTACCTTATATTATAATCAGGACTATGATCCATGCTACGCTACCTGGTCAGCTAGGCAACCTGCCCTACGGACGTCTGATCACTATACTGCTCACTCGCCTACATGTTGATTTATTGGATGAAATGATTCATGAGGATACCTTCTCATCGGACCTTGACTGGGAGGCTATCTGTAGGATGGGTATACGGGATGCGCAGGTCAGTGATGATGAGAGGAACCCGCTGGTGCATCCTCGCACCCGGGTAGAGATGGCAGACGCCGAGGCAGAAGCAGCAGCAACAGCAGCAGGGGTCCCTGGGGGTGATGCTGAGGATGAGGATCGTATGTTCATGGATGTAGACGTCATACCTCCTCCACCACCTCTACATTCTACTGGAGCTGGTCCATCTCAGGCTCCTTCACACACTGCTGGTCCTTCACACCCACCATCTGATGATATGATGGGATTACTGCGTTAGATTAGAGAGGCTCAGCACGTGACTGATCTGAGAGTAGGAGAGCTTCGAGATGCTCAGCGCGCAACTGATGGGAGAGTAGGCGAGCTTCTAGATGCTCAGCGTGCGTCCGATCAGTGGATGACCGAGTTGACAGCTAGTCTCCACACGACCCAGACTCAGGTAGCCTGGTTGACTAGAGTGTATGCTGAGGACTATGACTGGGATCGTGAGGCACCTCCTCCTCCAGCACCTCCAGCTCCATGATGTGTATTTTCTTTTGTTTTTCCTTGTACTACAGAGTAACTGTCTGGATTGTGAACTGTACTCTGATTTGGATATGTATATATACGTTGCTTTTTATTTGATGTATATGAAACTTATTTCTCCTTTTAATAGTGCATTATTCTCTTTCTTAATTTCGTCTAATACAACAGAGTGCTTATAGTGTGTTCTTATTACAGCTTTTAAATTTTTATCCTAACTCAGTTCACGAACTTTTGTGGAAGTATATCGGTTTAATAGACAGGGCCTGAGAGCTCTGATACCAAGTTGTCACACCCCAATTCTGTACCAACCAGAATGGTGTGATGAATCGTCAATAAATCAACGGTCCAACCAGGATCTCGAATAGGTTGTGTCCATTTGCTTAAACCATACACATCCACAACAAAAATCAGAATAAATACACGATAGTGGAAGTCTTTAATATTAAATGAACTGAGAATCTAAAGATGATATCATAAATAAATTATCCAATTATCTTCAAAGACTAAGACATAAAGTAAGATAAAATAGTCAATTACATTTCCTTAATAATTCAAATAAAAATCTAATCGAAGACGCATGAGTTGCACTCGCATGACGAATCATGCGACTCCATCATAACTTCTGCATCCATCGCTGCCGCATGTCCATACATCGGAGCATTCATATAATATTCTACGGTGGTACCTGCATCATCAACGAAAAATATTCGACGTCGAAAGGGTGAGCACACATCAGGGCTCAGTGAGCAAACAAAACAATGCAACAAACATATGCATGCATTCAATTCATATCTTTGGTCTAGTTCATAAGTTTGCAATGTGCAATAGAAAGGATAGGTGACCACGGCACCTCTATACACGAATGTATGGAACCGCCCAATGGATCAAACACCATTTCCGCCCCCACATGCACCCACCATGGAATAGAGATAGAGCTAAAGTGCTTAGGACTGCACCGCATCACACTTCCCCTGATGCTCTACCCATACCAACACGTAAGCCCCTGTTGGCGAGGGCTTGCAAACTGGACTCGCAACTAACCAATCCTAATTTCAAATAGTGTATCCAAGGCATCACCTCAGTATCCCTCAATACGTCCACAGATATAGAGCTAAGGCCCCCTGACAGAGTCAGAGACTACACGGTCCAAGACCACCTCCCCTGATGCCCTACGACGTAATAGTTCTGCTAAGGTAATGGCGATACGATGATGTTAGTGGACAAGACTTGAGTAGAGATAGAGCTAGAGTCTGGTGACTAGGATGAACCACAGTGTCACATCCTCCCCTGATGCTCCACTCGCATCAAGTACACTAACCACACACATACATTCACATGCCTATTCCTAGTATCATCATCATCATCATGTTATAAATAAACAGAATTAAATATGCATGAGCAGTAATAACAAGAATAGTGGATGACATGTGATATGCACATTACAATCATACAAACATAGAATCATTCATGGTATTGGACTCAATAAACAAAAATAGTTTATTATAAGCTAATTAGTTTAGGTCTTGTTCCCTCACCTTTGATTGCAAGTAGATCCTCGTTCAAGCTTTATAATTCACTTTTAAACCACTGGAAAGACCTAACAAGTCGATAGATTTTAATTAGAATTAATTCCAATATGTTTAAACTAACTGAAACTGTAAGGTCGCAGGTGGGGTAGCACTTAGGGTAGCAGTTTCTGCGACCACAGGGGTAGGATCGCAGGGTAGGGTAGCACCTAGGGTAGCAGTTTCTGTGACCCCAGGGTGTAGGGTCGCAGGTGGGGTCGGATACCATTCGACCCTACGTGCGACCACACCTTCCCTGGGACTTTTCGAGGGCATGTGGTCGATCATGTGGTCTCGTAGGGTCGGATATCATTCTACCCTACGTGCGACCACGCGTGTTCTGTGTCAACCTTTCATTCTAAAGTCCATTCCTTCATGTTTGAATCCTTTGGCTTACTATCATGGTCCATCCTATGATTGTTCTATGGCTCATAACTACAATTTATACACCATTCATTGTCCATAGCAATCTCTTCCATGGAATCTCTTGGAATTTATCCATGGATGGATGATTTGGGTTTCTCCTAATCCTATGTTCTTCATAAACTATTCTAGGCTCCCAATTCATGTAGGGATTTAGGTTCATACCTTGGATTTGCTGAGATTCAGAGGCTTCTCTGAACTTCTTCTTCCTTAGTCTTCTTCTTCAAGTTTCCTTCTCTTCCTTCTCTTCTCTTTCTCTCTCTTTCAATTAAGGTTCTAAAGGAGTGAAAGTGGCTAAGGGACATCCTATTTATAGAGGAAAACCCTCCATAATAAGTCCCAATGAGTTTAGGAAAGACCCCCCTTTGAATTAGGATGGTTTCCTAATTTTCAGATTCTGTCTGTTATCGTAGGGTCGCATGTAGGGTCGCAAAATCCGTCGACCCTACGTTTTTTTAGTCATGCGACCCCGCGACTAAAAAGTCATGGGTTAGACTCCTTTGTGGTGGGGTCGGATATACCTGTTTAGGCATGCGACCACACACTCATTTTTTACTGTTTTGAGTTAAATTTCATACCTGGTCTTGTGGTTTCTTCACGCACTTGATCCACTTGGCTTGACCATGATAGGTAGACCTAGTACAAGGTAGTAAAATCGGTTAGTTCGATACGGGTCTTACAAAAGAGATAGAGCTAAGGCCCCCAGACAGAGTAAAAAACTACACGGTCCGAGACCACCTCCTCTGATACCCTACGATGTAATAGTTCTGCTAAGGTAATAGCGATACGATGATGTCAGTGGGCAAGACTTAAGTAGAGATAGAGCTAGAGTTTGGAGACTAGGATAAATCACAATGTCACATCCTCCCCCTGATGCTCCACTCGTATTGTCACAACCTAATTCCGTACTATTCAGAATGGTGTGATGAACCGTCAACAAACCAATGGTTCAACCAGGATCTCGAGTAGGCTATATCCGTTTTATCTAAACCTCATACATCCACATTCATAATCAGAGTAAATACACAATAGTGGAAGTCTTATAATAGAATAAACTGAGAAATCTAAATATGATAATCATATTAAAATATCCAATTATGCTGTTTCAACAGAGACATAAATAAAATACCAATTACATGTCTTTATTAAATCCAAATAATTAAAATAAAATCTAATCGTATACGCATGAGTTGTACTCGCAAGAGGAGTCATGCGTATCCACTTCGTCTTCAACTTTCATTGCCGCCATGTTCCCGTACACTGGAGCATTGACATAATCTTCGACGGTAGTACCTGCATCATCAACTAAAAATATTCGACGTCGAGAGGGTGAGCACACATCATGGCTCAGTGAGCAAACAAAACAATGCAATAATACATATGCATGCATTCAATTCATATCTGTGGTCTGGTTTAAAGTTTGCAATATGCAATAGAAAGGGTTGGAGGTCAAAGGTTAACGTTTATTGACCCCTCCTCTATACACAGGGTGTGGAAGCCCGCCCAAAGATTAACGTTTATTGTCGTCCCCATCCACCCTACCATGAACATTGTACAACAAATGTTAACGTTTATTGTTGTACAGTGCCATACCAACACGTAAGCCCCTGCTGGCGAGGGCTTGCAACCCGGGCTCGTAACTAACCAATCCTAATGCCAAACAGTGTATCCAAGGCCTCACCCCAAGATCCTTGAACGCCCATAGAGATAGAGCTAAGCCCCCCGGTAGAGTCAGAGACTACAAGGACCGAGACCACCTCCCCTGATACTCTACGACGTAATAGTTCTGCTAAAGTAATGGCAATACGACGATGCTAATGCACAAGAATTGAGTTAGAGATAGAGCTAGAGTGCTGAGGCCCGACCTATGACACTCCCCCTGATACTCGCTCGCATCAAGTACACCAACCACACATATACATTCACATGCATATTCCTATCATCATGGTCATTATCATGTTATAAACAATAAAGTAAATATGCATGAACAATAAATATAAATATTGGATGACATGTTGAATGCACATTACAAGCATGTTCGCCTAGAATCAAGCATGGCATTGGACTCAAGAAATAAAAACAGTTTGTTATTAACCAATTAGTTTAGGTCTTGTTTCCTCACCTTAGCCTGCTAGTAGATCCTCTTTCAAGCTTTAAGAATCACCTTTATATTGATATTATATTGTTAGAAGACCTAACAAAGTCGATAGAATTTAGTTAGATTTTATTCCAATTTTTCTAACTTGTTGTTAACTGGGGGTAGCAGGACGAGTCGATGCTAGGGTAGCGATATCTTTGCGACCCCCTATAGTAGGGTCGATGCCAGGGTCGATGGGTCCATCGACCCTAGGTGCGACCCCTGTGGGTTTGATCGATAAATCACCTTTTGGTCCATTCTCTCTTGTTTGAATCCTATGGCTTCCTTCCATAGTCCATTCCATACACTTCCTATGGTTTAGAACTACTCTTTACATATCATATGGTTTAGTTGATCTCCTCCATGGTTTCCATTGAAACTTAATCATGGATTGATGGTTTGGGGTTTCTCCTACATCATACTTTTCTCATTAACTATTATAAGTCACACAAAATACATAGAATTAGTATTCTTACCTGAGAAGAGTACTCCTTCTCTGAAACTCTTCTCCTTTGGTCTTCTTCTCTACTTTCCTTCTCTTCTTCTTCTCTTCCTTCTCTTCTCTTTCTCTCAATTCAATTAGGGTTCTAAAAGGAGTGAAAGAGACTTAAGGACGTCCTTTATATAGAGTAGAAACTCCTAAAATAAGCCCCTTTGATATTAGGAAAGAGCCCAACCGAAATTAGGAAAGTTTCCAAATTTCTGTTTCTGGCGGCAACTGGGGGTCGATGAGGGGGTCGATGATCCCGTCGACCCCTGGTTTTAAAATGTTCGACCCCCGATTAAAAACTAAGGGTCTGACTTTTTGTACTGGGGGGGTCTGACCCCACCTCACTGGGTGTGCGACCTTCGCTCCTTTTTGAGTGTTTTTGGGTCAGTTTAATACCTGGGATCACGATCTCCTTCACGCACTTGGTCCATTTGGCTCGACCATGATGGGTAGACCTGGTTCAAGGTGGTAAGACCGGGTTAGATTGACACGGATCTTACACGTTTCCAACACACTAACCACACACACATAGTCACATGCCTATTGCTAGCATCATCATCATCATGTTATAAATAAATAGAAATAAATATACATAAGTAGTAATAACAGTAATATTGGATGACATATGAGATGCACAATACAAACATACAAGCATAGAATCAATCATGGTATTGGACTTAACAAAATAAAATAGTTTATTACTATCCAATTAGTTTAGGTCTTGTTCCCTCACCTATTATCAATGCTTAATCTCTTTCCAAGCCTTGTAACTCTCTTTGAATCAATTTATTAACTTAGAAGTTATATGAATTTAAGTTAGGATTCATGCGTAATATGTTACAGTAGTCAAAAATCGAAATAGATCACTGATAGGTGACTGATTGGTCCTATGGTCTCATGCTGTGTCGACCATACCACGTACGATCAATACCCTACGGTTGCACTATATGCGACCACACCTGCAACCATACATTTCCTGAATTCTTCCCGAATAGCTATGGTCGATACTCTGGTCATCATATGATCGACCGTAGCTGCGACTATACGATTTTTGGTCAAATCTTACTTTCAATCCGAGTTCTTCCTAAGTCAATTTCTTGGTTATTCACTTGGGTTCATCTTAAGGTTCCTATGGCCATTATTTATGGTTTCTCACCAACTATTATCACTAAAGTCATCTCTCATAGTTATCTTTGGGATTTACTCAAAGATCACAAAGATCATAATAGTTTGACATCTCCAATCCATAATAGAAATCTTATTCTATAGGATTTACATCTTCAGAGATAAGTTTCATACATTGGCCTACAGTAGAGAGTCAAAACCTTCTCTGCACAACCTTCTTCTTAGCCTCTTAGCCTTCTTTCCTTTTCCTTCTATTCCTCCTCTTCGTCTAGGGTTTGATAATGTTCCAAAAGAGTGAAAAATGGTTGAGGAATGTCCTTTATATAGAGAGAAACTCTCCTTATAGAGTTCTCCAACACTAGGAAAGAGATCCCCATTTAATTTGGAAAGTTTCCAAACTCGAAATCTGCTTTGGGGTCGTACGGTTGCAAAATCCGTCGACCATACGTTGAAAACATCGACCGTACGGTTATTGATCAATGGTCTTTATTTCTTACCGTATGGTCGACCATACCTACCCAGATAGTCGACCATACACTTGGTTTTTAGTGTTTAAGTCGATTTTCATACTTGGTCTTGTGATCCTTCTTCACACGGTCGATCCACTTGATCCACCAATGATGGGAATACCTGGAATGACACGGTTAGATCGGATTAGTGGAGTGCGAGTCTTACATACCAGGCCTTTTTTGACCACTTTATTGTGGCCTTTTCCTCAATGGTGTTTCTTAGACTAATATTAATGCTTTTTTGGACTTTATTCAACTTTCGATCACCATAGAGATGAATAAGTTACTGGTTTTTGTTCCATATACTGAAGAAATCAAAGCCACAGTCCTCCATGAAATCGTCGAGGCTAGATGAATTTTCGCCTTTAGACATTCTGGCAGAACACAAAAGATGATATTATCAAGTTTGTCCTTGAATTTTTTTCTACTGGCTCTATTATGGAATCTCTGAATAGGACATTTATTTGTCTTATACCCATGGTGAAACAATCGGAAGTTCTTGATAACTTTCGGCCAATCAACCTATGTAATGTTTGCATTAAAATTATCTCAAATATTTTGGTTAGACGGCTTAGTCCCTTTCTTGGGGTTGTTGTGGCATATAACCAATCACCCTTTATACAAGACTGAATGATTTCAGATAATATTTTACAAGCACATGAAGCCTTTAATTATATTTAAAGACAATGAAAATCAAAATCCCATTTACTTGCTATCAAGCTTGATATGCAGAAAGCGTATAACCGCTTGGAGTGGTCCTTTATTTCCTCAGTCCTTCATAGATTGGGTTTTGCATCCTCCTGGGTGGATTTGGTTATGTCGTGCATTTCTTCAGTTTCATATACTCTGATTATTAATAGAGCGAAGCGTGGCTCTTTCCATCCTACCCATGGACTTCGGTAGGGAGATCCATTATCTCCGGCTTTATTTATCTTATGTGCCTATGCTCTCTCATCCATTATTAATTTGAAACACAATCAAGGAATCATCCTAGGAATTAGGATTAAAAACCGAACTCCACCTCTTATACACTTAATCTTTGCTAATGATTGCTTACTTTTTTCACCTCTTTGGATGAATGAGGTCATTTCTTCGAAAGGCTGTTTCGAATTGTATTATCACGCTTCGGGACAGCAGATAAATCTCAAGGAGTCATTACTCACATTCTCTTCAAGCACTCTAGTCAAATTTAAGAGATGATTCACGAGAGTTCTCAAGATTCCATATGGGGAAGGGCCACCAAAATACTTGGGTCTCCCAACACAACTTCAGAATTTTGAAGAGACTATTGTTCAAAGATCAATTAGAAAAGATTGTGTCTAAATTACAAGGATGGAAGGCTGGTCTCCTCTCAAAAGTTGATAAGGAAACTCTTCTTAAGTTAGTTGCATTACTGATGTCCAATTATTTATGTTCACATTTTAAGCTCCCAAAACATATGTTACATTCAATCAAACAAACTGCAGCATCATTTTATTGGAACTCTGGTTCGACTAGGAGCTCCATTCATTGGATTGCCTAGGATCATTTGTGCTTATCAAAGCATAAAGGAGGACTAGGTTTGAGGGACCCCGTGCTTCAAAACCAAGCATTGTTAACTAAGTTGGCATGGAGAGTTTTTAGGAATCCAGATGCAGCATGGGTTAAATTTCTTAAGGCATTTACCATCCTCATACATATTTTCTTAATGCCAAATTAGGTAATAATCCCTCTTGAGCTTGGAGAGGCATTATCGAAGGTAGGGACATCCTGTTTGAGGGGTCTAATTTAGAAAGTAGGAGGAGGTTCACAAATTTGTATTTGGGAGGATTGCATGTAAGACCCATACTCCACTAACCCGGTGTAACCGTGTCGTGTCAGGTCTTTCCATCATTTCTGGACCAAGTTGATCAATCGTTTGAAGATGGATCACAAACCAGGTATGAGAATCGAGTTAAAAATACTAAAAACATACCTATGGTCGAATACCTAGGTAGGTATGGACAACCATAAGGAAGGAAACAAAAATCTCAGACCATGAACCCTAGGGTCGATGATTTCGACCCTACGGTCGACGGGTTCTACGACCGTAGCCATCGACCGTGAGACCCCAGATCAGACTCCGAGTTTTGGAAACTTTCCTAAACTAAGGGATTGTTTTTCTAATTGAAAGAGGACTCTATATGGAGAGTTTTCCTCTATATAAAGGATGTCCCTCAGCCCTTTTTCACTCTTTTAGAACATTAGTAAACCTTAGAGAAAGAGAAGGAAGAGAAAGAAAAGAAGAAAAAGCTAAGAAGAGGATTTGGTATGAAGAGATTGGCTCTCTATCAGAGGCAAAGGTATGAACCTAATCTCTAAAGATGTTAATTCTATGGACTAAGAATTCTATGGAAAATAGGCAATATCAACCTATTATGATCCATGTGATTCCTTGAGAAAATCCCAAGGAGAACCATGAGGAGTGAGTTTGATGATTATGGTTGATAAGAAACTACTAATGATGGTCATAGGATGACCTTAGAATAAACTCAATTGAAGAGTAGAGGAATTTACCCAGGAAGAACACGAATTGCATGTAGTCTGTGATCAGAAATCTCAAGGTCGCAACTACGATCGACCATAGCATGACCAGCATGACCAGAGGATCGACCATAGGCATTCAGAAAGATTTCAAAAATCATATGGTCCCAGCTACGGTCACACATGGTGCGACCGTAGGGGATCGACCGTAGGCAGTAAGGTCGATACAGTATGAGACCATAGGACCAATCAGACACCTATCAGTACTCTATTTCGATTTTCTACTACTGTAACATGTTACATATGAACCCTAACTTAAATTCATATAACTTTTAGGTTGTTAGATTGATTGAAAGAGAATTTCAAGGCTTGAAAGGAGATCGAGATTTGCTAACAGGTAAGGGAACAAGTCCTAAACTAATTGGTTAATAATAAATTATTTATTTTTATTGAGTCCAATACCATGATTGATTCTATGCTTGTATGTTTGTAATGTACATCTCACATGTCATCCAATATTCCTGCTATTACTGTTTATGTATATTTAATTATGTTTATTTATAACATGATGATGATGATGTTAGGAATATGTATGTGAATGTATGTGTGTGGTTGGTGTGTTGGATGCGAGTGGAACATCAGGGGGAGGACGTGGCATGGTGGTATTTGACCTCGTTACCAGACTCTAGCTCTATCTCTACTCACGTGTTGTCCACTAACATCATCGTATCGCCATTACCTTAGTAGAACTATTACGTCGTAGGGCATCAGGGGAGGTGGTCTCGGATTGTGTGGTCTCTGACTCTGTCAGGGGACCTTAGCTCTATCTCTATGGACGTATTGAGGGATGTTGGGGTGAGGCCTTGGATACACTGTATGGCATTAGGATTGGTTAGTTGCAAGCCCTCGCCAATAGGGGCTTACGTGTTGGTATGGGTAAGGCATCAGGGGAAGTGTTGGCAGTGTTTGATCTGAACACTTTAGCTCTATCTCTATTCCATGGTGGGTGTATGTGGGACGGTAATGGTGTTTGATCCATTGGGCGGATTCATACACTCCTGTATAGAGGTGCGGGGGCCACCAAACCTTTCTATAGTATATTGCAAACTTCTGACCAAAGATATGAATTGAATGCATGCATATATTTGTTGCATTGTTTTGTTTGCTCACTGAGCCGTGAAGTGTGCTCACCCTTTCGACGTCAAATATTTTTAGTTGATGATGCAGGTCCTACTGTTGAAGAATATATGAATGTGTCGACGTATGGACACGTTGCTGTGATGGATGTAGAAGCTGAAGAAGATGTGCATGATTCATCATGCGAGTGCAACCAATGTGTTTTTGCTTAAGTTTAGTTATAATTTGAACATCAGATATGTAATTGATTATTTATTTTTATGTCTTGTGGTTTGGAGATAATTGGATTAAATACTTATTTATTACTGTTAGACTCTCAGTTCATTATCTGTAAGACTTCCGCTTATTTGTTTATTACCTCTGATTATTACTGTGGAATGTGTGTATGGTTTGATATGGTGGGTACAACCTATACGAGATCCTGGTTGAACCGTTGAATAGTTGGTTTATTGGCAGTTCATCACACTATTCTGGTTAGACCAAAATTGGGGTGTGACATTGTCGGATTCTTACTTTAAAAGGAAATAAGATTTTATCCTCTAAACCGGATTCTGCCACTATTGAGTATGTATCTGAGTTGATTGACTCTACTGTACATATTTGGAAACATGATCTCCTTTGATTTCTTTTTTAGCCTACTGAAATTGAGGCAATCAAGAAGATTCCTCTTAAATGGTTTTGGAGGAGGATCGTTTGATTTGGAAGTTTACTAAAGATGGAGAGCTAATTGTGAAATCAGTCTATCATTTTTTGTCCAATCTAAAGGAGGAAGCTCTTGGTTTGCAGCTGTCATCATCGAGAAGGAAGCCATGGCAAGAGGTATCCACTGAAGTGTGGAGAAATATTTGGAGAAATTTTCTCTGGCAGTGTTGTGCGGGGGCGCACCTAATTGTATAGGGCTGTATCACTGACACATTCCAGTGGATTTACTCTATAAACGTTGTGGTTTGATTGAGGAGTCTATAGACCACACTCTTTTGACTTGTTCATTCACCAGGGTAATCTGGCTTAGTTGTCGGATGTCATTTGTTATCCCACTGGATCCAGATTTTAAACTCCATTAATGGCTCTTAAAGACATCATCTACCCCTTTGATTCCTAAAAGCAAAGTAAGGAAATCTTCTCCCTTGTATCTTTTATGTGTAGTAGTATGTCAAATGCACCAATTTTAATTATGTGTTTTTTTACTGACCTAATTAATAAACTATCAGGGTAAGCATATATCGATCCCACATAGAGTGATTTGATCAAGATTTATATTCTACTCAAACTAAATATACTAACTAATGCTAAGCAAACACAATAACGAAGAGGGGTTTTGGTTGGTTGAATGTTGAATCAAACTGAAAGTAAACAAACATAATTTAAATGGGAAAATAATTAGATAAGAAGATTCAGTTATTGGTTCAATCTTCACCCACACATGCAATGAGTAAAATTAATCACAACTTTAATCTCTCCCTCCCAATCAGAATTAAAGACCCTATGTAAGACCCGTATCGAACTAACCGTTCTTACCACCTTGTACCAGGTCTACCTATCATGGTCGAGCCAAATGGACCAAGTGCGTGAAGGAAATAGCAAAACCAGGTATTAAACTGACCCAAAAACAGTAAAATGGAGGGCAGGGTCGCATACCCAGACAGGTAGGGTCGACCCCACCTCATTAAGAAGTTAGACCCCTGATATTCTAACTGGGGGTCGGACAATTTAGAACTGAGGCTCGACGGGACCTCTGACCCCCTCATCGACCCCCTCTCTACCGACAGAAACCGCAAATATGAAACTTTCCAAATTTCAATGGGATTCTTTCCTAATCTCAATGGGACTTATTTTGGGAGATTCTACTCTATAAATAGGATGTCCCTAAGCCTCTTTCACTCCTTTTGAAACCCTAATTGAAAGTGAGAGAAAGAGAAGAGAAGGAGAAGAGAAGGAAAGTTGGAGAAGAAAACTAAAGGGAAGAATTCAGAGAAACCTCTGACTCTCAGTAAAACCTAAGGTATGGGCACGTTTCCATTAATGATTTAAGACCCTAGAATAGTTTATGAAGAGGGTATGGTTTAGGAGAAACCCAAATCATCAATCCACGGGAGGATTTCAATGAAATCCATGGAGAAATCATGGTAGGCAAAGTAAGGAAGAAACCTAGAGTTCTAAGCCATAGAACAAGCAAAGAATGGATTGTGGAAGTAAGCCATAGGACCCAAACATGAAAGAATGGACTGTAGAATGAAATCCTCGACTCAAACCACGGGGGGTCGCACGTGGGGTAGATTGGGAATCGACCTTACCAGACCACAGGATCCACCCCCAGCATTCAGGAAGTCCAAGGATGGGGTGGTCGCACCCAGGGTCGATGGAACATCCGACCCTGGCATCGACCCTATCCTGGGGGTCGCAGAAAACTCCTACCCTACCTGCGACCCACCCTGCGACCCTCGGTTAACAGCAAGCCTAAAATTATCGGAATGACTTCTAACTAAAATCTATCGACTTGTTAGGTTTTCCTATTGATATAAAAGTGATTCTTAAAGCTTGAAAGAGGATCCACACTCAAGCAAAGGTGAGGGAACAATACCTAAACTAATTAGCTAATAATAAACTATTTTTATTTCTTGAGTCCAATGCCATAACTGATTCTATGCGTGTATGCTTGTAATGTGCATTCAACATGTCACCCAATATTCCTGCTATTAATGTTCATGTATATTTTATTTTATTTTATTTATAACATGATGATGATGATGATGCTAGGAATAGGCATGTGAATGTATGTGTGTGGTTAGTGTGCTTGATGCGAGTGGAGCATCAGGGGGAGGACGTGACATTGTGGTTCAGCCTGGTCACTAGACTCTAGCTCTATCTCTACTCAAGTCTTGCCCACTGACATCATCGTATCGCCATTACCTTAGCAGAACTATTACGTCGTAGGGTATCAGGGGAGGTGGTTTCGGACCGTGTAGTCTTCGACTCTGCCGGGGGGCCTTAGCTCTATCTCTATGGACGTATTGAGGGATGCTGGGGTGAGGCCTTGGGTACACTGTTTGACATTAGGATTGGTTAGTTGCGAGCCCAGTTTGCAAGCCCTCGCCAATAGGGGCTTACGTGTTGGTATGGGTAGACTATCAGGGGAAGTGTGATGCGGTGTGGTCCTAAGCACTTTAGCTCTATCTCTATTCCATAGTGGGTGCATGTGGGACGACAATAAACGTTAACCTTTGGGCGGCTTCACACACTCATGTATAGAGGTGAGGCGGCCACCGAACCTTTCTATAGCACATTGCAAAATTATATACCAGACCACAGATATGAATTGAATGCATGCATATGTTTGTTGCATTGTTTTGTTTGCTCACTGAGCCGTGATGTGTGCTTACCCTTTCGACGTCGAATATTTTTAGTTGATGATGCAGGTACCACTGTAGAAGATTTTATGAATGCTTCTGTGTACGGGCACGTTGTTGCAATGGAGGCTGAAGACTTAGTGGAGACGCATGACTCCTAATGCGAGTGCAACTCATGCGTTTTCGATTACATTTTATTTAAACTATTAAGGAAATGTAATTTGATATTTTATTTATTTATGTCTCGGTTGATACAACATAATTTGATCTTTTATTTATGATTATCACAATTAGATTCCTCAGTTCATTTATTATTAAGACTTATGTTATTGTGTATTTATTCTGATTATGGTTGTGGTTGTGTATGGTTTATTTTAAAAGGACACAGCCTATTAGAGATCCTGGTTGAACCGTTGGTTTATTAACGGTCATCACACCATTATGAATAGTATGGAATTAGGGTGTGACAACTTGGTATCAGAGCTCTCAGGCCCTGTCTTGTAAACCAGCATACTACCACAAAAGTTTGTGAACTGAGAGAGGATAAAATTTAAAAGCTATAATAATAACACACCATAAGCATCTGTGTTGTTTGAGACAAAATTGAAAGAGAATAATGCATCTATTAAATGAGAAACAAATTTATATACATTCAAAGGAAGAACAAACATATATATATACAAGTCTAAAGCAGAGTACAGTCCACAACCCGGACAGTTACTCTGAAGTACAAAAAGAAAAATTAAGAAAAAATACATCAGGAAGCTAGAGGTGATGGGGGAGGCGGTGCCTCGCGGTCTCTGTCATAATCCTCAGCATAGACTCTAGTCAACCAAGCTATCTGAGTCTGGGTCGTCTGGAGACTAGCTGTGAGATCAGCCACCCGTTGGTCAGTTACGCGCTGAGCACCCAGAAGCTCTCCTACCCGTTGATCTAATATGCACTGAGCATCCAGAAGCTCTCCCACCCGCTGATCGAACATGCGCTGAGCATCTAGAAGCTCTCCCATCCTCAGATCAGACATGCGCTGAACCTCTTGAATCTCATACAATATCCCCATCATGTCATCAGAAGGTGGGTATGAAGGACCAGCTGCATGTGAAGGACCAGCTGCATAAGAAGGACCAGCTCCCGTAACATGAGTAGGTGATAGAGGAGGTATGGAATCCACATCCATGTATAAACGATCATCATCACCCCCATGAGCTCCTGCTCCAGTGGTTGCTGCTGCTGCCTCAGCGTCATCCATCTCCACTCGAGTACGTGGACGCACCAGAGCGTTCCTCTCATCTTCGCTGACCTGGGCATCCCGCAGGCCATCTTACAGATGGCCTCCCAATCCAGTAGTGATGAAAAGGATTTCTCCTGAATCCTCTCATCCACCAAGTCAACACCCAGGCGGGTCAGTAGTGTAGTGATCATGCAACCATAAGGCAGGTTGCCAGCATGACCGGGCAATGTGGCACTGATCATCGTCCGCATAATGATGTAAGGGAGGCAGACAGGCTGCCTAGTGCAGATACAATACAACAAAAACTGGGTCAACTGAGAGATCCTCTCATTGTGCCCACTCTGAGGTATCAGGTTGTGCTGAATGATCTTACAGTACACCCGAGGCTCTGGACGTAGGTAGATCTCTTTCATCTCCCAGCGATCCTCTCTGATGATCTGACGTTCAATCTCAGCTCTCATTGCCACACCCCAATTCTGCACTATTCAGAATGGTGTGATGAACCGCTAATAAACCAACGATTCAACCAGGATCTCGAGTAGGCTATATCCGTATTATCTAAACTCCATACATCCATAATCATAATCAGAGTAAATACACAATAGCGGAAGTTTTATAATAAAATGAACTGAGAATCTACTGTGATATTAATATTTAAATAGCAAATTATTCTGTATCAACTGAGACATAAATAGATATCAAATACATGTCTTTAATAAATCCAAATAAGGAAAACTAGAAAAATATCTAATCAAATACACATGAGTTGCACTCGCAAGAGGAGTCATGTGTATCCACTTCAGCTTCAACCTCCATCGCTGCTACATTCCCGTACGCTGGAGCATTTATATATTCTTCAACTGTGAAACCTGCATCATCAACTAAAAATATTCGACGTCGAGGGGTGAGCACACATCACGGCTCAGTGAGCAAACAAAACAATGCAACAGTACATATGCATGCAATCAATTCATATCTTTGTTGCAATATGCAATAGAAAGGTTTAGGTAGTCAAAGGTAACGTTTATTGACCCCGCCTCTGTGTGACGCCGCACGAAGGTAACGTTTATCGTCGACTCACAAGCACCCAATCATGACCATTATATAACAAAGGTTAACGTTTATTGTTATATAGTGTCATACCAACACGTAAGCCCCTGTTGGCGAGGGCTGCAAACTGGGCTCGCAACTAACCAATCCTAATACCAAAAAGTGTATCCATAGCCTCACCCCAGCATCCCTCAGAATGTCCATAGAGATAGAGCTAAGGCCCCCCGGTAGAGTCAGAGACTACAAGGACCGAGACCACCTCCCCTGATACTCTACGACATAATAGCTCTGCTAAAGTAATGGCGATACGACGATGCTAATGCACAAGACTTGAGTTAGAGATAGAGCTAAAGTGCTGAGACCCGCCAAAGGTTAACGTTTATTGACGTTCTCATCACACCTCCCCTGATACTCGCTCGCATCAAGTACACCAACCACACACATACAATCACATGCCTATTCCTATCATCAACATCATCATCATGTTATAAACCATAAAGTAAATATGCATGAACAGGTAATAGAAATATTGGATGACATGTTGTATGTTACAAACATAGTCGCATAGAATCAAGCATGGCATTGGACTCAAGAAAATAGAAAATAGTTTGTTATTAACCAATTAGTTTAGAGTTCTGTTTCCTCACCTTAGCTTGCTAATAGATACTTTTCCAAGCTTTAGATTCACATTTATATTGCTATTATATTGCTAGAAGACCTAACAAGGTCGATAAAATTTAATTAGAATTTATTCTAATTTTTAAAACCATTCTATTAACTGAGGGTCGGAGGTAGGGTCGGAGTCCTGATCGACCCTGGGTGCAACCCTCCCCAATCTGGACTTCCCAAACACTGAGGGTCGATACTCAGGATCACCTAGGGTCGGATAGTCATCGACCCTCTGTGCGACCCTCGATGTATTTTGGTCAATTTCCCTCTTTTAGTCCATTCTTCGTGTTTGGGGTCCTATGGCTTGCTCTTACAGTCCATTCAACATTCACCCCATGGTCTAGAATCATGAAGCATCCACCTATATAGCTTTCGTATATTCTTGCATGGTTTTCCATGAAAACCTAACCATGGATTGATGGTTTGGGTTTCGCCGAGATCACGCTCTCTTCATTATCTAATCTAGGGTCTGTAGAAACTCATGGAAAATTTATTCATACCTGAGAAGATTACTCCTTCTCTACAACTCTTCTTGTTTTGGCTTTCTTCTCTTCCTTGCTTCTCTTCTTCTCCTTTTCCTTCTCTTCTCTTTCCTTCAATTCAATTAGGGTTGTAAAAGGAGTGAAAGAGGCTTAGGGACGTCCTTTAAATAGAGTAGGAACATCCTAAAATAAGTCTCTTTAAGATTAGGAAAGAATTCAAATTGAAAATTAGGAAATTTCCTAATTTCAGTTTCGGCGGCAACTGAGGGTCGATGGGAGGGTCGATGATCCCGTCGACCCTAGGTTTTCAAAGTTGTCCGACCCTCCCTTCAAAACTGAGGATCTGACTTTCTGTCTTGGGGGGTCCGACCCTCCTTGGCTGGGTATGCGACCCTCCCCTTAAATTAAGTGTTTTAGGGTCGATTTGATACCTGGGATCTCGATCTCCTTCACGCCCTTGGTCCATTTGACTCGACCATCATGGGTAAACCTGGTTCAAGGTGATAAGACCGGGTTAGATTGACACGGGTCTTACACTCATCTCCAATGAAAAGGAACTGGGGCTCTCCAGGAGCACAAAACACCAAGGGGCCGTCGTATGAAATGCCCAACAAGTCGGCTAGCTGCCGATAATCAAAATAAATCTCGACTCCCTTGACGTAGCTGGTGATCCAGAGCTCTCTACCCCTCTCGGTATCCTTATAATCCCCCACCACTTGGAGATTACAGTAAAATTGTCTCACCAAATCTGGCCGAGTGCAGGCGTCATAGGTGATCACAGGAAGCCAACCCATGTCACCAAAAGCTCTCTCCACATCGAACAAGGCCAGGCTATCCAAGTCCACCCAGCGACCTCCCTCTACCTTCTTACGAGAGTAGCGGGCATACTGTATCTCCGCCTTGTTAGAACGGAAGCGGATTGGGTCATGAACCCTGGGTACTTTGGTACGAGCCATACTATCTACAAAAACAAAGAAAAACAGATACTGGCTTAGTAAAGATGAAAAACCTAAATATTTCGACATTATAACGATGTAAATTGGTCAAAAGCCTCACTTTTCACCCATACACATGGGCAGGAAGACTTATATATATTCTAAACAATCCTATAAGACTCATACAGTTGGAAATTTCATCTAAAGAGATCGAATTTTAAGAAATTTCAAGAAATTCAAAAATCTCGACAAATTAGGGTAAAAATGGGAAATTTCAAGTTTATCGATAACCAACCGATGAAACTCAAATATTTTTTAGGGCTTTCATCCATTGAGTCACCAACAACAAAAGTCCCCAATAAAAATCGAATTTTTATGATTGGAAAAAGTTTAATTTGAAGAAAACGATATAAATGAGCAAAAACCTAGTTAAGAAACCCTAAAAACATGAAACTGTAGAGAACATACCTGTAGGAGAGGAGTAGACGTCGAAATGAGAATCAAATATCACCAATGGGTCCGAGTTATCACTGTAGCAACTCAGAGGGACGAGCCGAGTCGGAAAGGAGGAGGAAGAATGAGAAATGGATTCAAAATCGGGATTAAAAACCTGATTTTTAGTCCGAGGGTCGGAGAATTCGACCAAAACATCCGACCCCCTCTCCGACCCCCTCATCGACCCACGGCTCTCAGTGATCTGACAGAGAACCAGGGGTCGAACCCAGGGTCGGACATCCATCGACCCCCTCATCGACCCCCGACTCTCGGTAAGAATCAGTGATTCTCAGGGTCGCATACCTGAGGGTCGGACACCCATCGACCCCCACCATCGACCCTGCAGTGAAAAATACAGTATTTTTGACAGAATGATCTGAAAATTTTGAAATTTTCATTGATTAGTGGATTTAAATATGAGAATGAAGTATATAATAATTGCTTCACGTATTCTATGATTTTCAGGCATCCCCACTACCAGAACAGATAATGGCTGGACACAGAGTGACCAGACAAAGCCGTAACTCTATCCCACTACCACCACCTGTGGGGGAAGACAGCCATATACACCCGAAAACACAGGAGAATCCAAATACGGCACCATCCATAGTTAACGGACAGACAAATCCTACAAATCTGTCAGCTCCACCTACAGATCTGGCTACAGCCGTGATGAATTTGACACAACAGCTGCAGCAAATACAACAGGTACAAACTACTATGCAAGCTACCATAGGCATGACTTTTCTAGCTGCACAGACGACACCGATGCCAGTAGGACAGGCAAGCACAGTACCAGGGGGAAGTAACACAGTACCCCACGCACCTCAGACTCCCATCATGCAGGCTCAAGTACAAAACCCTGAAGTAGCTCTAGGTGGATATCAATACCAACCACCTATGTATGGGGGTTATATCCTGCATCAACTAGACCACTCCAGACTGGTGGAGCGTTTTCTGAAGATGAAGCCCAAGGAGTATAGTGGTAAGCCAGCCGATCCGTTGTGGTCAGCACATTGGATCGATGAGATGGAGAGAAACTTCATGATGATAACAGTGAATGAAGAAGAGAAAGTATTGTGTGCAACATTCATGCTGAAAGGCAATGCACACCACTGGTGGAAGTCCACACGGACGTATCCGATGACAAAGCACACCCAATTGACTTGGGATATATATAAGGAGGCATTCTTTGAGAAGTATTTTCCTAGGAGTTTTAGAAATTCCATGGAGAAGGAGTTCCTGAGTTTATATCAGGGACTTATGACTGTCGATGCATATCAACAGCGTTATGAGGAGCTGTTTTTCTTTGCACCAGTCAGTATGCAAGTGGAAGATACAAAGACCGAAGGTTCGTTATGGGACTTAGGGGAAGCATACATGAACATGTTCTGGGACTTGAAAAGAAAATCTGCAATGAAGCTGTACAAATTGCTCGAGTGATAGAGTTGAGCCAGAAAGAGAACTACCTTGCTCAAAATAGAGGAATCAAAAGGCCAAATGGAAATTCTTACAACGGAGGGAACACCAAGGTATTCAAACCCTTCCGTACTCAAGGTTTCAATGCTGCAGCCAAGACTACTTCAGCAGCTCAACAGCAACAAAAGCCAAATATTGAAGGGTTAAAATGCTATAACTGCAATCAATTGGGACATATGGCAAGGGAGTGTCCTAAGCCTAAGAAGCAACTACAACAAGGCAGAGTTTACGCGGTTACATCTGAGGATGCTGCCGCATCACCTAATGTGGTCACAGGTATGACCTGAATCTTATCATTTTCTGTTACATTATGTGAGCATGTAGACTAAATCAAAACAAATCACAGGTATCATACCTATTAATGGCATTCCCACCAGAGTACTCTTTGATTCAGGAGCTACTCATTCTTTTATATCTGTGTCATTTGGAAAGAAGCTAAATCTACCCCTCAAATCCTTAGACTACAAATTGCTTGTACGATTGCCTATGGGATTAGAAGTGGAATTAGAAAAAGGTTATGGACCATGTCCAGTTCTTATTGACGAGAAGACTTTGGATGCAACCTTGATCCAACTTGAGATGGCAGACTTTGACGTCATCTTGGAAATGGACTGGTTAACTCGGCATTCTGCAAACCTATTGTGTGCCGAAAAGAAGCTGACATTTAAAGACAAGGAAGGAGCAGAGTTCAGTTTTGCAGAAACCAAACTTTCCCGTAAACGAAAGCTCATACTCTCTGCATTAAAGGCTAGGAAGTGCCTTGAGAAAGGAGCAGTTGGGTATCTAGTATCTGTGGTCGATCTTACCAAAGAAGCACCACGAATGGAGGATATTGATGTCGTGCATGACTATCCAGATGTATTTCTTGAAGAACTACCAGGACTACCACCCGACCGAGCTATAGAGTTTGTTATAGATCTGATACCCGGAGCTGCACCAGTATCTAAAGCACCTTATCGAATGGCACCTACTGAACTGAAGGAATTAAAAGTACAACTACAAGAACTGCTGAACAAGGGCTACATCCGACCTAGCATATCACCATGGAGAGCGCCAGTATTATTCGTGAAGAAGAAGGACGGTAGCGTTCGATTGTGTATAGACTACCGAGAACTAAATAAACTGACAATCAAGAATCGGTACCCATTACCTCGGATCGATGACTTGTTCGATCAGTTGCAAGGTGCCAAAGTGTTTTCCAAGATCGATCTTCAGTCAGGCTACCATCAGTTGAAGATCAAAGACAGTGATATCCCCAAGACAGCATTCAGGACCAAATATGGACATTATGAATTTTTGGTCATGTCTTTTGGATTGACGAACGCACCAGCAACCTTTATGGAACTTATGAATCGAGTATTCCACGATATGTTGGATACGTCAGTTATTGTATTCATCGATGATATATTGGTCTACTCCAAGGACAATGAAACTCATATAAAGAATCTAAACGCCGCTCTGCAGCGATTACGGAAGGAAAAGCTCTACGCCAAATTTACAAAGTGTGAGTTTTGGCTAAAGAAAGTCGCTTTTCTAGGCCATGTTGTATCCGCTGAAGGAATTAAAGTGGATCCTAGCAAGATCGAAGCTATTGTAAAGTGGGAAGCACCAAAGAGCGTTGTAGAAATTAGAAGTTTCTTAGGTCTAGCTAGGTATTATCGACGATTTGTGGAAGACTATTCCTCGAATTGCCGTACCTCTCACCAGTTTGACTAAGAAGGGCGCAAAGTTTGTTTGGACTGATAAATGCGAGAAGA
The DNA here is from genome assembly GCA_028583415.1 of Protea cynaroides. NCBI lineage: Eukaryota > Viridiplantae > Streptophyta > Magnoliopsida > Proteales > Proteaceae > Protea > Protea cynaroides. Next base: position 92,449,691 of record CM053271.1, read on the forward strand.
GTTTCTAAACATTAAAGGCTAGATTGATATCAGCTCCAATCTTAACTATTCTGATTCCAGGACAGCCATTTATTTTGTACATTGATGCATCAGGATTGGGATTAGGATGTGTACTTATGTAAGGAGAACAGGTAATTGCTTATGCCTCAAGACAATTGAAGACACATGAGAAGAACTATCCCACTCATGATTTGGAATTAGCGACAGCAGTACATGCTGTCAAAATATGGAGACATTACTTGTACGGAGAGAAATTTCAGATTAAATCAGATCATAAGAGTCTTACTTACCTCTTTAATCAGAAGGAGTTGAATATGAGACAAAGAAGATGGCTGGAACTATTGAAAGACTATGATTGTGATATCCAGTATCATCTGGGGAAAGCTAATGTGGTTGCTGATGCACTGAGTAGAAAGGCAATGATGAAATCTCAAGAGGAGGTTAGCACCACTGCTGCACTGTGTGCTACCGTAAAAGTATTCAATTACGATAATAAACAGTTTGTGATAGATGCACCGGGTGAATCAACCAACCAAGGGTTTATCCATCGGTTTGTAAATATATTCGCCACATTGAAGATTGTACCCGATATACTTGATGAAGTGAAAACAGCGATTAAATCGGACCCTTATCTAAGAATGGTACAAGAAGACATCGAAAAAGGTAGGATTGTTCCTGAGTTCACCTTAGATGATGAAAAGGTACTGAAGTACAAAGGAAGAATATGTATACCTGAAACAGAAAGTTTGGACATTAGACACCGACTAATGAAGGAAGCCCATATCACCGCCTATTCGATACATCCTGGAAGTACAAAAATGTATCATGATCTAAAAAAATTATATTGGTGGAGAGGAATGAAAGCAGATGTAGTTAAGTTCGTGTCTCAATGCCTAAATTGTCAGAGGGTGAAGGTTGAACGACAAAAACCTACAGGACTGTTACAGCCGTTACCAGAACCTGCATGGAAATGGGACTGCATCACTATGGACTTCGTCACAGGGTTACCATTGACTCCCCGACTAGTTGACGTAGTTTGGGTGATTGTAGACAGACTGACTAAAATGGCTCGATTTATAGCTATACGACCTCAGTATACACTGGAGAGATTAGCTAAGTTGTATGTGGATAACATTGTCAGATTACATGGTGTACCTGAAAGCATTGTGTCCGACAGAGATCCACGTTTTACTTCAAAATAGCGGGTTATCAAACAGAATATTCGGGTATCAAATTTGGTTTATTTTACGTTGCTTCTTATCTAAATCTACTAGTTTCTTCATTATTTGTAACAGTTCTTTTAGGAAGGATTGCAAAAGGCTATGGGTACAACATTGAAGTTCAGTACTGCATTCCATCCTCAGACAGACGGATAATCGGAGCGCACCATTCAGATTCTAGAAGACATGCTCTGAGCTTGTGAAAAGTTACCACTGATTGAGTTCGCTTACAATAATAGCTATCAGGCTACTATACAGATGTCACCCTATGAAGCACTGTATGGCAGGAAGTGTCGAACTCCTTTGTTTTGGAATGAAGTTGGAGAACGTAGTATTGTTGGACTAAAATTTGTTGAAGAGACATGTCGAGTAGTCGACATTATCAAGGAACGAGTAAGAACGGCTCAGAATCGTCAAAAGAAATATGCAGATACTAGACGTCGAGACCTTGAATTCTCCGTAGGTGATAAGGTATTCCTCAAAGTGTCACCTATGCGAGATATGTCGGACCATATGAGATTCTAGCTAAACATGGAAAAGTGGCTTACCAGTTAACACTACCACCATCTATGTCAAGCGTGCATGATGTATTTCATATCTCCTTATTGAAGAAGTATGTCAGAGATCCAACGCACGTTTTGATAGTAGATCTACCTGATTTGATGGATGATTTGACATTTGAAGTAGCACCAACTGAAATCACTAGTCGAAAGGTGCAACGATTACGCAACCGTGACATTTATTATGTTAAAGTCACCTGGAGAAGCAGAGATATAGAAGAAATCACATGGGAAGAAGAGAATGTTATGCGAAAGCAATACCCTCATCTATTCGACTCGGAAGGTATGAACAATTTCGAGGACAAAATTTTTATAAGTAGGGGGAGTTGTAAGACCCGTATCGAACTAACCGGTCTTACCACCTTGTACCAGGTCTACCTATCATGGTCGAGCCAAATGGACCAAACGTGAAGGAAATAGCAAAATCAGGTATTAAACTGACCCAAAAATAGTAAAATGGAGGGCAGGGTCGCATACCCAGACAGGCAGGGTCGACCCCCCCTCATTAAGAAGTCAGACCCCTGATATTCTAACTGGGGGTCGGACAATTTAGAACTGAGGGTCAACGGGACCTCCGACCCCCTCATCGACCCCCTCTCTGCCGACAGAAACCGCAAATAGGAAACTTTTCAAATTTCAATGGGATTCTTTTCTAATTTCAATGGGACTTATTTTGGGAGATTCTACTCTATAAATAGGACATCCCTAAGCCTCTTTCACTCCTTTTGAAACCCTAATTGAAAGTGAGAGAAAGAGAAGAGGAGGAGAAGAGAAGAAAAGTTGGAGAATAAGACTAAAGGGAAGAATTCAGAGAAACCTCTGACTCTCAGTAAAACCTAAGGTATGGGCACGTTTCCATTAATGATTTAAGACCTTAGAATAGTTTATGAAGAGGGTATGGTTTAGGAGAAACCCAAATCATCAATCCATGGGAGGATTTCAATGAAATCCGTGGAGAAATCATGGTAGGCAAAGTAAGGAAGAAACCTAGAGTTCTAAGTCATCGAACAAGCATAGAATGGATTGTGGAAGTAAGCCATAGGACCCAAACATGAAAGAATGGACTGTAGAATGAAATCCTTGACTCAAACCACGGGGGTCGCATGTGGGGTCGATTGGGAATCGACCCTATTAGACCACAGGATCGACCCCCAGCATTCGGGAAGTCCAGGGATGGGGTGGTCGCACCCAGGGTCGATGGAACATCCGACCCTGGCATCGACCCTACCCTGGGGGTTGCAGAAAACTCCTACCCTACCTGCGACCCACCCTGCGACCCTCGGTTAACAGCAAGCCTAAAATTGTCGGAATGACTTTTAACTAAAATCTATCGACTTGTTAGGTTTTCCTATTGATATAAAAGTGATTCTTAAAGCTTGAAAGAGGATCCACACTCAAGCAAATGTGAGGGAACAAGACCTAAATTAATTGACTAATAATAAACTATTTTTATTTCTTGAGTCCAATGCCATGACTGATTCTATGCGTGTATGCTTGTAATGTGCATTCAACATGTCATCCAATATTCCTGCTATTAATGTTCATGCATATTTAATTTTATTTTATTTATAACATGATGATGATGATGATACTAGGAATACACATGTGAATGTATGTGTGTGGTTAGTGTGCTTGATGCGAGTGGAGCATCAGGGGGAATGTGACATTGTGGTTCAGCCTGGTCACTAGACTCTAGCTCTATCTCTACTCAAGTCTTGCCCACTGACATCGTCGTATCGCCATTACCTTAGCAGAACTATTACGTCGTAGGGTATCTGGGGAGGTGGTCTCGGACCGTATAGTCTTCGACTCTGTCGGGGGGCCTTAGCTCTATCTCTATGGACGTATTGAGGGATGCTGGGGTGAGGCCTTGGGTACACTGTTTGACATTAGGATTGGTTAGTTGCGAGCCCAGTTTGCAAGCCCTCGCCAATAGGGGCTTACGTGTTGGTATGGGTAGACTATCAGGGGAAGTGTGATGCGGTGTGGTCCTAAGCACTTTAGCTCTATCTCTATTCCATAGTGGGTGCATGTGGGATGACAATAAATGTTAACCTTTGGGTGGCTTCACACACTCGTGTATAGAGGTGAGGCGGCCACCGAACCTTTCTATAGCACATTGCAAAAATTATATACCAAACCACAGATATGAATTGAATGCATGCATATGTTTGTTGCATTGTTTTGTTTGCTCACTGAGCCGTGATGTGTGCTCACCCTTTTGACGTCGAATATTTTTAGTTGATGTAGGTACCACTGTGGAAGATTTTATGAATGCTTCTGTGTACGGACACGTTGCTGCAATGGAGGCTAAAGACTTAGTGGAAACGCATGACTCCTTATGCGAGTGCAACTCATGCGTTTTCGATTAGATTTTATTTGAACTATTAAGGAAATGTAATTTGATATTTTATTTATTTATGTCTCGATTGATACAACATAATTTGGTATTTTATTTATGATTATCATAGTTAGATTTCTCAGTTCATTTATTATTAAGACTTCTGTTATTTGTATTTATTTTGATTATGGTTGTGGATGTGTATGATTTATTTTAAAAGAACACAGCCTATTAGAGATCCTGGTTGAACCGTTGGTTTATTAACGGTTCATCACACCATTCTGAATAATGCGGAATTGGGGTGTGACACCCTAGATAACAATAAGCTCTGTTACCTGAGTTTTTCCATAAGTATCTCCACTGAAACAAGCTCTTCAAAGAGACCTAGCCCTTAAACAACACTTAATAAGCTCTCAATGTTTAATTCAATGGCAGCATTAAGAGAGAGAAAAATATATTAATCTAAGCAACAATCACACACAAGCGGAGATTATTTAACTTAGGTTATTTCATTCACAGTAATGAAATGAAAACTTGGACATAATCATCTACGACTGTTTGCTACTTATGATTAGAAACAGGACGATTACGTATCACAGTTTCTAGAACAAACAATCAATATCAATCTAACCAATTCAATAGGTCATTATTGAATTATTCAGACAAACATCATAAATAAAAAGAGAAGAATGAAATAAACAATTCCAATAAAAAAGAAAAGAAGAACAGCGTTACTAAATAACGATTACACTATTGACATGAGTTTAGGCTTCACAATCCCCTTAAACTGAATGAGAAAATTAGTTAGACATTACAATCATTTTGAAGAAAGAGAAAAGAAAAATCATAAAGAGAGAGAGATAGAGAGATATTATCTTCAACACTAATGCTCTATATATATAGCATTGGCAATCCTTTGTAGCTGATAATTCATTCTTTGTTTAGAATTTTTTCTTTATTTAGAATTCTAAAATTGTAGAGTTTTCTTCTTTCCTTGGAGTCTTCTAAAATGGTAGTTTTCCTATTTGACTTAAATACTAAATCAATTTAACATATTTTATTATAGGTTTCCTAACTTGAGTAGGAAACTCTTGATGAAAATTTCATTCACCGTTGAATGCTTTAATCAGATCATATGGCTGGTCTGATTCGGATTCAGATCAGATTGTCGATTTAGATTTTGAGGCAACTTTTGGAAGCCCAAACAAACTCGGATTTTTCTCCATAATACTATTCTAGAAAGCTTGAGATCTCCTCTACAACTTTACTAAAAACCATTTTCAATTCTGAAACTCTTTCCACGTCAAAAACTTACATGAAGCTCAGAACGTTAATATTAAGAATGCTGAAATTTTCTTATCTTTTAGCAATTAATTCACGAAGTCTCTAAAATATGCCAAACTTATAAAATAAATTCTAATCAGCTCAATAAGGCATAAAACACATTAAAAAGCATAATGCAAAAAGAATAAAAATATAAAAATCAAAGACTTATCAATGTGTTGGCATTTTTGGATTGCTAGAAACGAGCTTCTCTTCGATCATAGGGAGGCCTCATTTATGGAGGTGGTGCGTTGGGCAAAACATGCATGGGTAGACTTCCTTGGGGCTACTTCTGTTGATAAACCCCTTCATGTGGCTGATCAACAGATGGTTTCTCCTCAATCTTTTTGGAGACCACCTCCTCAAGGTGGCTTTAAATTAAATGTAGATGCAACACTTGTTGATAATAGGGCTAGTATAGGTTTTATTGTGAGGAATATGTGCTTGGAGTGCCTATTGTCACATTGTCGGAGCACAAGTTCTTCATCACTCCAACTGTGGGGGAAGCACTAGCTTTGCATGAGGGGCTTCAGGCGGTGATTACTCTGGGTATCACTCAACTTCAAGTTGAGTTTGATTGTCTAGAGCTAATCAGTATTATCTCCAGGCATAGCAATGGGGGAGATGTTTTTATTCTGTCTATTATTCAGGATATCCAAGAGATGGTATCATTGGGGGGTAAATTTTCTTTTCATTTTGTTCCAAGGGGGGCGAATGTAGTAGCCCACACCCTTGCCAAGAGGGTTGTTACCTGTCCAAGGAAGGTTAATTGGCCTGCATCCATTTCGTGGTTAGTCGATCAGTGTAAGATCGACTACCCGACTTTCATCTGTGATCAATGTAAATAGTTATTTCATTGACAAAAAAAAAATGATGTTGTTTGGTATGATCTATGGTATTTATTTATATTTAAAATAAATTAATATAATCTAAGATCTACAAACAGTTTAGAAGGTGTTTATCATTATTGTGAAAATCTATTATTACCTCTTTATGTCTAATGGTACCAAATGGTTATTATTTATGACTCATGATTTATTCTCATAAATGATTTGCCATAAATAACTAGTAGATATAAATTTAAATTATACCAAAGGGAGCCTTAGAGTAGATTAGATTCATTCGATCTCATATTATAATTGAACTGCTTATTTACTTGGATGCCAAGAGTGGTAAATCAAGAAATTTATTTTTTGGCTAAAAAATGGGTGATTAGACCTACATTTTATTGAGAATAGTTCAATTTTGCTATTAGGTGTCTAGACGCCTATTGACAGATTGGAAAATCATGTGTCTTGGTCTCTTTGGGCCTGTTTGATAAAACTCCAGATTTTGGATTCTATGGATTCTGGCTCCCAGGGAGTCATTTTGGAGTAGAAGCGCGCTTGATAAGCCTGGTTGGATTTGAACTCCCACAAAGTGAACCGGATTCAAAATGGTTTCAGAATCCAAAATTTTGGAGTAACTAATACTTGCTCCAACGTGTTGGAGCACGTTGGAGCAAGTTTTTAGGAGAAGAAAAAGAGTCAAATTCTCACTTGACTCTCATTTGACCACTGCCACCACCCACCACCCACACCACCACCACCACTACCACCACCACCACTGCCGCCACCACCACCACCACTGCTGCTGCCACGGCCACCACCACCCCCACCACCACCACAACCACCACCACCCCCGCCACCACCACCTCCACCACCACCGCCACCACCGCCACCTCCACCACCCACCACCACCACCACCAATGCGGCTGCCACCACTGTTGCCGCCGCTCACCACCACCACCATCACCACCACAACCACCACCATTGTGACCACCACCGCTGTCACCACCGCCACTGCCAACACCACCACCATCGCCACCACCACCACCGCCACCACCCACCACTATCATTTTTCTAGACTTCAATTGGGGGGATAGTATTTATTAAACATGTTTCTGTTCCAAAGATACTCTGGAATATATTTCAAAAAATACATTATCAAATATGTTTTTAATCCTAAAAAATCTTAGAGAAGTCTAAAGTGAATTTAAATTCTGAATCAGAATCTAGAATTTATAGCAGAAGTTTTATCAAACGGATTTAGGTGCCCGTCAGCCTCCAACATCCTAGATCATGACATTTTGACAACTATGATCTTATATAATTTTGCTTTATCTCGAGGCGATTGTTGGCACCACCCCTTTTTGGGGCGTCACCTAGAAATAGAATGTCCTGAGTCACGACGGAGGAACATGTGGGTATATAGGTAAATAGGCCACTGCTAATGCTGGACGGTCAAATTCCAACTCAACACTGCAAATGGAAGCAGAGTAGCAGTGGTTCCCATCTCCCAATGCCTCGCGTTGGCTCTCTAGCTTGCTGCTGCTCGTCAGTCTTCTCTCTCCCCACTAAGTACCCCACTTTTTTCTTCTCTCAATCCGCAAAGAGTAGTTCATTTCGAACCCAAAAGATACTATCCTTCTCTAATGTCATCAAACTCAACAAATTTTTCTCTGCAACTAATACAGCTGTTGCTGCGTCTCCTTTCGACATCGCTCCCCCACCCATCGAGAATGACTTTCTCGTACGCTCTCTCTCTCTCGTTCAAACTTCTAAGTTTTTTTTTTTTTTTTCTTCAAATTTTGAGACATTGTGTGATGGTGTTGGACCATTTTAGCGTTCTGTTTAGTTTAACTCTTAGCAATTATGGTCTTAGGTAACACGAATTAAATTTTCATCTTGGACCTGATGTTATTATCAATTAAATAACTTTATGGCTTATGCGATTTCTTAGTTTTGTTTAACCTCTGCAAAACCGATCCCTTTTGAGTAACAAATCGGGTTTGGGATGTTACAACTTACTGCTCCCTATATGGTGTATGGTGTAAGCATGGAACTAACGAAATCCCACAGAACGGATATAAATTGGAGGTGTTCTTCATTAGAACGGTGTATAAGTTATTTATTTAAATTGAATTATCGTATTCACTGAAGGAGGTTTATATAGACTTAAAACATACCAGGCATGCCCCAGAATAGTTAGCTTGAGGCTTTTATGAAGAAAATGACCATAGGTTCTGTTTCTTAATCTGCCTCTTATCTCAAGTACTGGAGAACCCGTCCGAGTTGTAGAGAGGTATTTTCTCTGTAATCCAAAACAAAGGCAGAAGAAAACATAACAGTATTAAGGGAAACTTTGTGGATGGATCTCCCCACTACAGTTCAAAAGCTGGAAAGGATAAAGATAGCTTATTTTGCCAGCAGAAATTTATTTGTACTTACCATTCTTAAAAATAACTAATTCCATAAGATTCAAACAAGAGATGAATTACTGATGAATAAATTTGTAGGTTTGTTTAACTTAAACATTAATGGTAACAGAGTGAAATCCTCTATATTGGGAGAAGGGGGGGTAGTTGTTATTTTGTTCAAGTTGGGATTGAAGGAGTTCAAATTAACCTCTTTCCGTACACACATCGTAGAATAGAAAAGCCTATGTGATTATAACTGCTTACTTTTAGTCTATGGTGCCAACACCACCTTCCATGGATGGATTTCAATGTTGACAAAATTCCTTTCCAAGTACTTAAAATCTTTCAGTTTTACTATGAACCAGATCATTGTTTGGAATCTGCCGAAGTTGTAGTAGAACTTATTGGAACATTGGTGACATGATTGAAAATTCAGCCAAATCATGGAAATTTTTTGATAACAACCCTAGCTGGAATCAGTTCTGAAACTTGAAATTTAAATTCCTTGTTGTCATGATTCATGACTACTAAAGTGATACCGGAGTCTTGTGTCCCTTGAGCAAAATTTTTGCTTGAGGAAGCTTTGAAACTTGCACCTCCCAAAGGTGCAGAAGCTGTATCTCCTGTCTCACATGGTTGAGTTGTTCAATTTATTCTGAAGTATAAGTTTCTTGTGTCAAAGTTGAGTGATCTTAATACATACATGTATCTAGTTAAAGGATCAAGAGAGATAACAAGAATTAAAATAGGGATAAGTAGGAGATAAAGCACGAATTAGTAGGGAAGGGATTTTGGCTATATTGAGGTAGCATTGCCACTGGTTGGCTTTACGGGGGAAGTCGGGCCTCTTAACTCAAAAATCCTTTTAGGATTCTAAATTTATCCATTATTTTCTAGCATAACAATTAAATAGGTCATGAGCATCCGATACCACTTAACATAGTTGTCAAGGCCTCAAGGCGAACCAAGGCGTTGGAGGTCTGACAGGGTGCCTAGGCGACCAAGGGGCCCAATTTTCCAAGGCGTCAGAAGGGCGCCTAGGCGACGCCTTGACAAACTTACACATCATATTACTTAGTTAAACAATTCCAAATAGTTATAACTATTTAAAGATATCCCATAACTAGACGACCTACATGAACTCGTGACTATCCACTCCCTACAATAATTTCTACTATTATTATAAACACTATATGTTATTGATTACAACATATTGCCCACGCGGATGCATTACTTCCATGGCCCACACAGACGTAACAGATTCCTCCTACCTAAACTGTCCTCAAGACCCAATGTGGGAAATTGGTCCTACCTGGATCCCAGATCTTGGTAGAGAAATTCCCAACTAATGCGGCTATACGCTTTTGGGAGGTTGCAGCATGAACCATCATGACCCAATCACCATTTTGGCGGTGATGGTAAACCTACTTTAGCTGGATTTGTGGCTTGATGAGGGTGGCCCGTAACTTCTTGATTTTGGTGATCTTGATCCAACGACTATCATTTTGTGGCCTATACTTTAGTAGCCCCTAAGGTTTTGTGTGAGGTGGCGGAACGCATGGATTGCATGAAAGGACAAACAATTGGGTCCTAGGATGAAGCCCCGAAAAATTCTCTTTTATCTCTACCTTTGTATTATCAAATTGTGAACTCAACTTTGCGATCAACTTGTTGAATTTATCCACCATTTGCTGATGTCCTTCCTTGAGAGAGTTCACAACACTTTCCAACTTCTCCACACGATGAACCATGTGTTAATGTCTTGATCCGTGCATGGATGCTTGTGCTCTGATACCACTTGATATAGACGTGTATCCGGTTGAAGGATGAAGAAAGATAACAAGAAATAAAATAGGGACAAATAAGAGAGATAAAGCATGAGATTAAGTAGGGAAGGGATTTCGACTATATTGAGGTAGCCTTTCCTTTGGTTGGCTTTACAGAGGAAGCCGAGTAGCCGAGCCTCTCAAATCGAAAAGTTTTTCTAGGATTCTAAACTTACCCATTATCATCTAGCATAACAAGTAAAGAGGCCATGAGCAGCTGCTACTACTTACATACCATCATACTTAGTTAAACAACTCCCAAATAGGTATAACTCCTTAAAGATATACCGTAACTAGATGAACTACATGAACCCATGACTATCCACTTCCTACAATAACTCCTACTACTACTACTACTATAAACACTATATTATAACTGATTACAACGTAACAAAGTTGGATGCATTGCTTGCATGGTCCACATGCATTTAACAGATCTCCTTCATGTAGCTTCCTGTTTGGGTAAGAATAGCACCATTACGAGTGAGATGCTCTCTCTGACATTCTTCCTTTGGACATTCACTTGCAGTGGTCATCTACACTTTAGTTGCTTGCTTTTGTGTGTATGTCCACGCTCTTTAGATCCGTAGTTTTCTTGTTTGGCTGCAGTCTGACTATGCCTTTAATGCCCATTTGACCTTAATTTGTGTGATTCTTCGTAGGAAATGATGGCAGATTTGGGGGCAAATATTTCAGAAGATGGGACTATTGAGACATTTGGGAATGATGATATTGCTCTCAAGGCAGTTGATGATGGAGTTTTGGTATGTTTCTCCCCCCACCCCAAAAAAAATAAAATAAAATGTTCTAACATTTCTTTTTTCGTTATTTTGTTCCATATACATGTGCAGTATTAAAAAATGGTTGGACTTTGCGTTGACATCTGTGAGATAGTTCTTTAGATCTACAAGAGCTGTTGCAGTTGTGAAATCTGCCATTCTCTTGTTAAAGTTTAAACTGAAATAGTCAAGGCGAAACTTGTTAAGCCAACTTACTTCACATGAAATGTAAATATAAACACAAGAAGGAGATGAGTTTATTACTTTTTGAAGTCAAAATAAACATCTCTTAGTTCCATTTATCTTTTATGAGAAAAAAAAATCTGGTGTTGCTTTTATTGGCTTCTTTCCAGCATGTGCGATTCTAGAAAGCTATATGTGTTCTTGCTTTTATTATTATTTGTATAAATACAAAACAAAATGTATTTGTACACCTGTAAATGGTTGGAGTAGGGGAAAGTGAAAGCTACAATCAGGAATGAAATATGAACACACAAGTTAGGGAACTTGAAAAGTATGAAATGAATTGCTTCAGGGTGTTAGTTTGTACCTGGGAACATGTAGAAGGCAGGAATTTTAGGATTTCAGATCCATTGCCTTATGCAACTTGTTATAAATTTATTGCCAAAGTCCTTGCTAATCGTCTCAAGAGAATTGCAAATGATTTAGTCAGTAACAATCAATCAGCTTTTATCTAAAGCAGTAATATCATTGACAACATTCTACTGTGCTCTGAAATGGCCAAAGGTTTTGATAGGAAAGCCCACCCTTCGGCAGCTCTTCTGAAGATTGACATCCATAAAACTTATGAAACAGTGAGTTGGGATCTTTTAGTGGCAGTTTTGAATTCTATGGTCCATTGCTGTATTTCAACGGTCCACCTGTATCTTGGTTAATGGAAGTGCGGTTGGGTTTTCTGGAGCAACAGAGGCATTGAACAAGGATGCCTCGTATCCCTCTACCTTCTCATCCTTATTATAGAGGTTTTGTCAAGAAGCATTCAAATCAAGGCAGCCAACAGTGAGATTGATCAATTACTCAGGTTCAAGTCCATTCAGCTCACCCATCTTGCATTTGCAGACAATGTCATGATCTTCTCAAAGGCCAATGCCAAGTCTATTGCTGCAATCTCAAATATTCTTCTCTCTTTCAGTGTTTGGTCTGGTCTGGTCTTTTTGTGAATAGGAGAAAATTGTCCATTTTCTTGGTAGAGTAGATGAGCACTGCTGTCCTCACTAGTCTATCTGGGTTTTGTCGAGGTTTTGTTCCTGTCAGGTATTTGAAGCTTCCTTTGATCTCTTCCAGATTGGGGGCACACCACTGCACCCCTATTCTAGATTCGTCTTTGCAAGAAACTTCAGTTATGGAGATCAAAATTCCTCTCTTATGTGGGCCGTCTCGAGCTTGTCAAGTCTGTTATGCAGAGCTCCTGTATCTTCTGGGCAGGTATGTTCTGACTTCCTCAATCTATTGCCCATAAGCTTGAATCACTTATGAGCGTTTTCTTGTGGAAGGAGTCTGACTGCTACAAATTTCTGCATACTATCAGCTGGCTTCAATCTGCCTTCCTAAACAGTAAGGGGATTGGGGCTCAAAATAGTTCAAGAAGTTACCTCCTGCTGCTTGCTGAAGCTTATCTGGGTTGTGGTCACTGGTCACTAAGAAGAGGAGCATTTTGGGGGATTGGGGTTACTCCACCTATCCCCAGAAGGAATCATTCTGGATTGTGGCAGATGGTAGGGATTCCTTTTGGGTATGGAAGAACATGCTAAGGCACAGGTTCTAACGTTAGGTTTTAACAAAACCCACATTGATGATGGCTCATCCACGCTGTTGTGGTTAGACAACTGGCATCCCCACAGGGTTTTCCACAACAGGTATGGGGAAAAGATCAGAGCGGAGTCGATAGATATTGAAGGGCCGTTGTTTCTTCTACCTTGTCCGAAGGGGTATGGTATCCGGGAAGATTGTCCTCCAGAAGTGTAACGCCCGAATCCTAGCCTTCTGATCACAGGCATCACCCAAAACTAAACTCTAGGTTCGCTGCCGGGATCACTCATAACAAGGCAGGTAGCCAACTTGCAAGAACTTATAAATCATCTAAAAAAGTAGTACTTATAACAGCAGAAGACTTTTAACATGAAGACTTTTTATAATTACCTAATAACATTGCCAATGTACTTTGGCAAACTGGTGGCACTAGATTAAATGCATATCTGAAGTTCTCACCTCTGAAAAGTTAGTTATACATAAAAGAAACAAGTCTCAAATGTCTTAAACAAAATACATTGTTAGACTTTAGCAAAATACATTCAAAAGACCCTAACAAGGCTGTGAAAAATGCTCACTCATCAGTCCTTAAGACGGGATCTCGGCCCTGGTCCCCATATTTGCATTCCACACAGTTGTGTGGGCCATGGTCATGGTCTGGTACTTCATCTGTAAAACGTTTAAAATTGAAGGGGTGAGCTCACTAGCTCAGTCAGGAAAACACAACTCACTCTAGCACATAGCAATACATTGAAACAGTCATACTCGTAATCAAGATACATTAAAACAACTATAACTTTCATGGACAATCTCAAGATTAAATAAGTGACAAATTACAAAGTTAAATATTCAAATTATCTATTAAGGTGGGTTTTTTTAGTAGACTGCTGCTAGCGCTATACAGTCTGGAGCCATGCTGCGTATGACGGCCAAGCTGCACAATTCGTCACATCATATCATTTTGGTCCCCTGGACCTATACCCTAGGGTCTGGAACTTTGTTAGTTAAAACACGTTTTAAATGCGTACAGTATAGCCGCACCGTATTCGGCTGTTTAGTACACATATTCTCGTATTGACATCAAAGATAAGATGAAATACTCCATACTCCATGCCTTGCCGTTTAAAACACGTTTAAAACCCGTACCGTACTCGTATCCGTATCGTATCCGTATTTTAACCTGCACCTTCCTGAGTAATGAGTCGATTGATCTCACATCGTTTAATACTCTTATTACTTTATACATGTAACCAATGTGGGGTTAAAGGCTGACCACTTCCTCATAATTGCTTCTAAACTCGTTACTTTATTATTATTTTTTTCCGCAAAGTTTATGACTGAACACATCATAAATGTCATATGTTCTCATTGATTTAGGAATAATTCTTCAATTTATGGGAGTATATAGCCGTTTTTTTTTTCCACCGTACTATATTATATCATATCCGTTTAAAACTTGTACTGTTCGTTTTTGTTTTTTTGCTGTTCTCGGAATGTTTAACCTTTTTTTGACCGTAGTGTTCTTGTTTTGCTCCGTTTAAAATCCGTTCCGTCTTGTTTTGTTTTTTTTCCGTTCCCGTTTTAACGAACTATGGTTTGGACTCCTAGAGTCTGGACTTCCGAAGAAGCCGGTTCATACATGGACCCCCAAAGTCTAGATTTCCGAAGAAGCCGATTCATACATGGACCCCCAGGGTCTGGACTCCTAGAGTTTGGACTTCCGAAGAAGCCAATTCATACATGGACCCCTAGGGTCTGGTGCTGGTGCACTCCATCTAATACATTACCCCCTACTGGAGAGGGGCAGCAGCCACAGGGTTTCCATCATTTTCATTTCTTATCTTTTCTTTACTTGTCATTTATTATATCATGTATCTTTCGTTACTTGGCTCTTCCTCTTTTCTTTTCTTGAACACTCATTGTTTGACAATTTCGCTTTCCACTTAATCATTCTTCATAACATAACGTTTGCAAATTATTAAAGCATGTCAGAATTTCATTCATAAAATAGCTACTCATCAGTCATCACAGTTTATACTAGACACTACATTCTTCCTTAACATCTCATATTATATCATATAGAGATACAACCATAGTTCTATACTCATACATAACGGTTCTCACAACACATCAAATCATATCCGCATATACACAACATAAACAATCTACTCACATTTACATAGTACACATACACGCCCCTTTGCACACTTAAACATTTAAGATACAACAACTGGCATCATAGTAACCTCATACAACAATTCACACCATTCAAATATTATAATAATAAAGAACACATTTAGAGTAGTTGTATATTTCCCTCACCTGCATTGTTTTAAGTATCGATAAGATATGATCGATACACATCGATACGTATCCGTATCATGGGGGTTGATATGATAATCCTGAGATACGTCTCCTAGTTTTTAAAATGGAGTGTGTATAGCTGCAATCCACTGTATCAGACCGATACGGATTGGTACAAGTCGATACGGCTAAAATTAATTTTGCATAAAATAAAAATGTATCGATCATATCAGACGATCGATACGGGCTTTAAAATGTTTATCGTCTTCATTTCCTGCTATTTTTGCAAACCAATGGAAAGAGCTTGTAAGATGGTTGGATTTCAACCATTATTTGTAAAACCAATCACTCTCCAAATTTTAGGCTTTGATTATGCATAAAAGAACAACTTAGTATCAAAGCATCCAACTGTTGTTTCGATCAAGATTGGAGTTGAATCGGTCATTAAAGCAAAACATGAGGGAAAAAAGGTAAACCTGCAACTCCGACATGGTATAGTAATTTAGTATGAAAGTAAGAAATGTTTTCCTTCTTAATGTTACTTATTATATTATTTTTACGCTTTAAAAATGTGTTTTGCATGTTTCTTAATCATTCTTGTACATATCTAGGCCTGTATCCTAGTGTATCCAAGGGTATCCACCATATCCACGATACGTCTTTTAAAATTGCTCAACCGATACGCTACCAACACAGGATACTTAAATCCTTACAGTCACTTGTAATGTTGTCTAACCTAGATACAATGTTTGGCAGTTCTCGTTGTTCTCCTATATTATAATATACAACCAAATAAACCATTAGATATAACTCTCATGTCCTCCTTTATGTCCTATTGGGTGTATACTAGGCACCTAAAACATCCAAACTTGGTCTATAATCAAACTGGGTAAAGTCCTGAACAAACAGGCCAAAAACAGACCATTTTTATGTCATCCGGTTGATCCCAACTGGTCGACCGGTTCCCTATCCGGCTGATGCCGGTTCAACATTTTGGGTTGCTCTCGGGTGATTCTGTAGATACATTAAAAAGCATCACTGGTTGACCCGTAATCAATCGTCTGATCCCAACAAGGGGTCCATGAGTTACTTTGACCGTGTTTTTTTACCACTGTAGAGGCCGATTTAGGTGAAGGCTCTTCTACAAAATTTGTAGATCTTTGAGTCTAGTTTCAAATGCCACTGGAATCGTTTCAATCAAAGGTATATACAGAAAGTTATGATGTTCGGACTGAGCAGGTGTCAATCTGCTAGTCCAAACAGTTCAGCCCAAAGTTGGGGTTCAACCCAACCTGAAATTGGTTCCCTTGTTTGGTCTATATGGGTGAAGGGAAACCCTCTTCAACCATCTTCATCCTCCATTACACATTCAATTTCAGTTTTCTTTCCTCCCTTTTTCAAACACAAACCCCAAATCCTAATTCCATTCTCTAAAATCACTTTCTACCTCTTACCATATCTTACATTCTTTGATTTGATTTCTTTTAGTTCCTTCACCATTAAGATGTAAGGTGGCAGAAATTTAGAATCTGAAAAGTGCCCCATAAGAAGAAAACCGACATGCAAGGGAAAGAATAAAGCCAACTAAAGAAGTATTAGTAAAATCCTACCTCAAAGGGGCTTTTGATCAACCTTCAGTTCTCCTCCTCAAGCTCTAAACCTGCAGCAACGGATTCTCCTTTGTTTCCCTGAATTTCTCTTCCTTATCTTTAAGTTCCCTTCCTTCCTAGCTCTCTTTCAAGTTCACTCAGCAGCTCACCCTTACAAGATCCTATCCCAAGTTTCCAATTCCCTTCTCTTCTTCTCTTCTCTCCTCTCCTCTCTTCCTTTCTTCCCAAATTTCTGCTTTTCAAAATGTGGAGAGTCGAAAGAGCTTCCAATGATTTTAGCTTGTATTTCCTTTCTTTTATTTCCATTTTATTTCTAATTTATGATATGACTATTTTGCCTTTAGTTCCTTAGAAATGAACCCAGGCATGAAATTCTGTACCATGCCTACAAGGTACCCCTTAAAAGTGCTTCGTCTATTATACCCTTAACTACAAGTCCTATTTGCTACTAACCCTAGTCAATGGAATTCCATACATGACTTTGCCATCCATAGTGACTTACTGCATGTTCATTAATGTTTTCCCGTATAAACAAGAATAAAGGATTATGACCATAATACATAATAAGCTCCTAACCTATTTGTAAATTCTATTTATTTTAATTTATTTAAAATGAAAAGTAACATCACAAATTGTTGAGAATGTCTAGGTTTATTATGATCAGGTTCATTGTCCAGGTTCATTATGTCCAGGTTCAATGTCCAGGTTCAATGTATCATCTCATTTTATTAATTATAAATACCTGGGTCTGTGGCACACTATTCCACCACTCAAACTTTGTCTAATTAGTTTGAATCTGACATGGTATCAGAGCAAGGTTAGCTTTCTTCTCTCTCCTTCTCTTCTCTTCTTTTTTTTTCCTCCCTAACCCCGACAAACTCCATCACCACCTACCACCCGCCTCCCTTCTCTCAACCCATACCCTAAACCACTGCTTTCTTCCTCCATAACAGATCTTAAACCTGCCACCTTTAATCCATTTCTAACCCTACTACCACCCTTAAAACCCAACACCGAGACCATTAACCTTTTACTAAACCCTTACCTTCATTAACCCATCCCTCATTACCACCATCATTAGCCCACCACCTAAACCTGTCGCAGCCCTCAATCCAACTAAACCAAGACCTACCCATTATCACCAACACCATAACAACCTAAACCGAGACCTAAACCTAGCCCTACACCTATCGCTAGCCCATATACCCCATTTATAGGGGTTGATATTTATCTTCTTGCTCCCTATATTCTTGCTGCAATTTTTTTTGGTTTTGTTTTTCTCTTGAGATTGTTCTAATGATCTAAATATCTCCCAAAACTTTTTCCAAAATTTCTGGTTGTCATGTATCCCTTGGTTATGGGATCTCTTCTCTAAGATCTACACATGCACCCTCTTCGAGTCCTCTATATCAGTTGAGGATCGATTATTTGCTACAAATAGATTATCTTCTTCCCGAAGGATTGATACACGACACCACAGGTACCCAATAATTTTTTTTAAAGCTTAGTATGTCTTCATAGATTACATCTGCCGGAGCTGACTCATACAAAATGGAGAACCTCACCATCCCAACCAATACCATCAAACTCGATGGCGAAAATTATTTGATGTGGTCTAGAGCTACTCAGCTTTTTATCACTGCCAGAGGTTTAGTTGGGTATCTAATTGGCACCACAACAAAACCTACTATTGCAGGTGTTCAATTGGATAAATGGAATGCTGACAACTCATTTGTCATGCAATATCTTCTCAATTCCATGGAACCTGCACTGGCAGAGGGTTACCTCTTCTTAGACACTGCTGCCCAGATATGGAAATCTGCAATGGACACTTACTCCTAGACTATAAATGATGCCCTGATTTATGCACTGCAGAAGAAGGTTCATGGGATTACCCAGAAAGAGTTGACTGTCTCTCAGTACTACCCACAATTACGAAGTCATTGGCAGGCCATTGATTTTTATGATTGTATTCATGCCAAGTGAGAGGCTGATGCTGTTATGTTCAAAAAAAGGAAGGAAAAATACAGGGTGTATACTTTCCTTGTTGGATTAAAAGTTGAACTTGATCCTATTCGATCACAGATCCTAAGCAAGGAACTCTTCCCATCCTTAGAGCAGGCCTATGCTATGGTTCAACTTGAAAACCAGCGGTGTACTACTATGCTCTCACCTCCTATCTCTGCTCGATCTACTCTTTACGATAATATTCCGTCATCCAAGGGACCCACGGCATTTACTGATCCAATCAAATGTGAGCACTGTAGAAAACAATGGCATACCAAAGACACATGTTGGAAACTTTATGGTAAACCGGCTGATTTTGAAGCCAAGCGCCGTGACAAAGCCTTGCAGTGTTCCAAGAACTTTAAGGGGGCCCAAGCTCATCAGACAGAAACTCGACAGCCTGCAGCTCCCACAGGAACCCCGACATTGGCCATAGATGCTCAGCTACTCCAAGCACTCATTCGTTTACTCCAACCATCGTCTGCTACCGGATCACCATCTGCCTCTGCTACTGCTAGTCCTTCCTCAAGTTCTAATTTTGCCCACTTAGGTATGTGTTCCAGTGGTCACTCTGTGTCAATAACCTCTACCCCTTGGATTATTGACTCAGGCGCCACAGACCACATGACTGGTAACCTATCCATATTTACCAATTTAATTTCCACTTCTGAAATTAATAGTGTCCGTATTGCTAATGGGACCCTTACTTCTATATTGGGGACTAGATCCATTCAGTGCACACCTTCTTGGACTTTGCAATCTGTCCTTCATGTTCCTAAATTTTCAGTTAATCGTATGTCAATTAGCCGTCTCACCTTTGCTTTAAACTGTAAAGTCACATTTTCCCCCTCTTATTGTTTGTTTTAGGATCTGGCAATAGGGAGGACAATTGGATGTGGTAGGATACAGGGTGGTCTGTACTTGCTTGAGGATGGTCTCTCTTTGTCAGCTTCTACTTCAGCCTCCACAAGCTCGTCTACTTCCCTACCTTCAGCATACTCTGATTTTCAACAATGGCACCAGAGGCTTGGCCATCATTCTTTTTTCAATTTTAGCTAGTCTTTTTCCGTCTTTAACAAATAAAAGTAAACAGGATGAGTTTTTTTGAGAAGCTTGTATTCTGGCTAAGCAAACTCGGTCTTCGTACAGTCCTACTTTTACTCGAAGCAGTTCTAATTTTCATTTGATTCATTCTGATGTGTAGGGACTAGCACGAAAGCACGAACCAATTCAATTTCTGGTCACCATTGGTTTGTTACGTTTATTGATTGTTATTCTCGAACTACTTGGCTGTACCTCATGCACCACAGAAGTGAAGTTTTTCAATGTTTTCGTCAGTTCCATTAGATGATTAAGACACAATTTTAGGCTACAGTTAAGATTCTAAGAAGTGACAATGGAAGAGAGTATCTTGAAGGCGACTCCCAGAGGTATCTCGCTACCCAGGGTATCATACACCAGACAAGCTGTGTGATACCCTTACACAGAATGGCGTCGCCGAAAGGAAAAATCGCCACCTTCTCGAGATGGCTCGTGTATTGATGTTTGCTCGCCATGTGCCAGCCCAATACTGGAGTGATGCTGTTCTTACAGCTGCTTACCTGATTAACCGTGTCCCCACCCCTGTCCTTGCTAATCGTGCTTTTTTGCACCCTCTTTTTGGTGATGTCTCCCATATTGTCCCCCTTAAGATATTTGGTTGTGTGTTATGTCCGTAACCATCGGTCCCCTGGTAAACTTGAACCCAGAGGGCTTCAGTGTCTTTTTTTGGGCTATTCTCATTCCCATAAGGGCTACCGATGCTATCATCCCCTTACCCGTCGGACCTTTGTTTCCATGGAGGTTCTTTTTTATGAGCATCTGTCTTACTACCCTGCATCCCATCTTCAGGGGGAGCTTACACTAAAGGAAGATGGTCCTCTTATCCTACCTATGGCTCCAGCATATCCTCTTCAGGGGGAGCCTCTTTCTGTTGAGCCTTCTACACCACCTCCTCTTGAGCCTTCTCCTGAACCCTCTGCACCACTTGCTGAAACAAGTCTTACTCGTGTACCTGTAGAAGCAACAGAGCCTACTTTACCTCAACTACAGGTCTACAGTTGAACCAGATTCAAGCAGGGAAAGACCACCACCATCAACGCACCTGCACACATTCCTTCGCCATCTTTGGAACTAGAGAATGAAACAGGGAATGAGACACATCAGCCTGGTAATGTTTCTCCCACTGAGTTAGATTTACCCATTGTTCTTAGAAAAGGTATTAGGTCATGTACTCAACACCCCATCTCTCAGTATGTATCTTATAAATCTCTGTCCCCATCCTATCTTGCTTTTGTTTCAACTTTGTCTTCTATGTCTGTTACCAAGCATTGGCAGGAAGCAGTTGCATATACGAGATGAAAAGCAGCTATGGTTGAAGAAATGAATGCCTTAAAGAAAAATGAGACATGGGATCTTGTTGACCTTCCATCAGGAAAGAAAACTGTTGGGTGCAAGTGGATTTTCAACGTCAAACAAAAAGAGGATGGGTCTATAGATAGGTACAAGGCAAGAATAGTAGCTAGAGGCTTCACACAGACCTATGGAATTGACTACCAAGAAACTTTTGCACTAGTAGCAAAAATGACTACGATTCGTGTCATTTTAGCTTTTGTGCAGTTCACTATGACTGGGATCTACAACAGCTGGATGTCAAGAATGCATTTCTTCATGGAGAGTTATCTAAGAAAGTGTACATGGATGTTCCTCCAGGTTGCTCCTCAATTGCTACTAGAGGCAAGGTGTGCAAGCTGAAGCGGTCTCTATGTGGGCTTAAGCAATCCCTTAAGGCATGGTTTGGGAGATTTCACAGAGCCATGATTTTTATGATTGTATTCATGCCAAGTGTGAGGCTGATGCTATTATGTTCAAAAAAAGGGAGGAAAAATACAGGGTGTATACTTTCCTTGCTGGAGTTAAAGGGTCTTGTTGGATTTTTATGGTTTGGCATGATTTTTGCAAGCTACAAACAGAGCAATGCTGATCACACATTGTTTATTAAGCAGAAGGGAGAGAAAATTACCATCCTGATAGTATATGTGGATGATATTGTGATCACTGGCAGTGATGTTGAAGAAATCAGACAGCTGAAGACCTTCCTGGGAAAGGAGTTCGAAGTCAAGGACCTAGGAAAGTTGAGATATTTCCTTGGAATTGAGGTAGCTCGCTCCTCTAGAGGTATCTATTTGACTTAGAGGAAATATATTCTTGATCTTCTCTCTGAAACGGGGCTCTTAGGATGTTGACCATGCGAAACACCCATTGATCCTAATATCAAACTACAGGAAAAAGTTGGTACACTTGTTGATAAAGAACAATATCAGAGGCTAGTTGGAAAGCTGATTTATCTAGCTCATACTCGGCCTGATATTGCATTCGCAGTAAACTTAGTAAGTCAATTCATGCATGACCTCTATTCATCTCACATGGAGGCTGTTGTTCACATATTGCACTATCTTAAGTCTGCTCCTGGAAGAAGAATATTACTCTCTCCTCAGGGTCACCTTAAAGTTAATGCCTACACTGATGCAGAGTGGGCCGGAAATCCAGACAGGAAGTCTACTTCAGGATATCGCACCTTCATTGGAGGAAATTTAGTGACTTGGCGTAGTAAGAAGCAAAACGTAGTAGCCTGCTCAAGTGCAGAAGCCGAGTTCAGAGCTATGGCTCAGGGTATATGTGAGTTGCTGTGGTTACAGGGTTTACTCAAAGATATGGGTGTTCTCATTGCCCAACCAATGAAATTATTCTGTGACAGTAAGGTAGCCATCAGTATTGCTCACAACCCTGTGCAACATGATAGAACCAAGCAGGTGGAAATTGATCGCCACTTCATTAAAGAAAAATTGGATAGTGGACAGATATGTGTACCACATGTTCAGTCCGGTGATCAAGTGGCTGACATCTTCACCAAAGGACTCCTAGGGAAACAATTTCATCTCTTATTGTCTAAGTTGTGCATGTCAAATATATATGCACCAACTTGTGGGGGAGTGTTGAGAATATCCAGTTTCATTATGACCAGGTTCATTGTCCAGGTTCGTTATGTCCAGGTTCATTGTCCAGGTTCATTATGTCCAGGTTCAATGTCCAGGTTCAATGTATCATCTCATTCTATTAATTATAAATACCTGGGTTTGTGGCACACTATTCCATAACTCAAACTTTGTCTAATTAGTCTGAATCTGACACAAATCATTCAAAACATGCACAAATGGGAGAGAAAATATGTAAATATTTCTATAAACTATACCAAAGACAACCTAAGACCAACAAACAAATCAGTTAGGAGTGTCATAGTGTAAGTTGTGGCATAGTTGTCAAGGTGCCAAGGCGAACCAAGATGTTGGAGGCTTGACGGGATGCCTAGGCGACCAAGGAGCTTGATTTTCCAAGGCATCACAAGGGAGCTTGGGCTGCCTAGGTGGCGCCTTGACAACTATGAGTTGCAGTTTTGTATACGGGAAGAGGAAGGTTGGAATAATTAAGTTGAAGTGGTGGGAATACCAGAGCATATATTAAATTTAAGATATATTGTTCAGAGCAGAGAAACAATTTCATTTCCGTGGGAACCCCCATGAGATCCTGCAGGAATATAATTATTATAATAATTCATCAGGAATTTTGAGATGTTGAAACCAGAATGTTATCGTGGCATGTAAATTTTTCATTATTTTGTCAGCATAAAGATTGAAAGACATCCTGTTAAGATAATTTGAAGATGGAAACCTTCATGCATAAACTGGCTTCTTGCAGTTGCTAACACTTTAACAGCAGTCAAGTAGGCATTATAATAGGGTAGGTTAAACATGTCAGGTACCGGGTACTTTTCATCTTCTCTGGTTTATGTATAAAAAACTGTCTTCCTCAAATGGCCCACTAAGCCAGGTTTCTTAGCTCCATACTGAACACATTAAAGTTTATGATCTCAACAGAAGGCCTGTGGCATTGATGTTAGGCATCCTTTTTTCTTCTTCTTCTTCTTCTTCTTCTTCTTCTTCTTCTCTCTCTCTCTCTCTCTCTCTCTCTCTCTCTCTCTCTCTTACATTACTCCTTGTTATTTTGGGGGCCTAGACAGGTCATCCTTTGGCATTATAGAGTTGAACACAAGATTTGTGAATCGTAAGATATTTACGAGGATGTATTGGTTTATATATTTAGGATGCTATCTTCATGTTGTTACTTGTATTTGTATTTGATTTTTTCATACTAGGTTTCTGTTATCTTATTCGGTCAAATTTTCTGTTATCTTATTCAATCAGTAAATTTATTGTAACTTCATTATATTTTATATGAAAAGTTTTCATGAAAATTGCAAGGATATGAGACTGTAAATTATCATTTTAATTTCCCTACCTATCCTTGTAAGGTTGTTAACAGCTGGTGCTTGCTTTTGCTTATACATGTAATTTAATAGCATTAACACTAATATTAATTTCATATATAGATCCAATGAGGCAATGTATATTATTCAGTAAGTTTGCTTAACAACTTGGATGTACTTGCTTTTCTTCACCCCTTTTGGAGTGGAATCTGTTTGTGAAATTGTACACAATTGTAATTACTGATAACCTTTTGAAACTCTTTATTTGGTGAGTACATAGCAATTTTATTCATCTATTGTGATTCCATTTCTTTTCACAATCTTAGGTTGTGGACCTTACACATTTTGGTCGTATAAGAGGTATACTCTTCTCCATTATTTGTTCTGTTCTTTCCCGATGTTATACCTTAGGCATGCAGCAAGAGAGAGATCTCTGTATTTTTTGTTTCATTGTAACAAGAGAAGAGATAGATTTCTACAGCATAGTTGTCAAGGCGCCAAGGCGAACCAAGGAGTTGGATGCCTGATGGGGCGCCTAGGTGACCAAGGCGCCCAATTTTCCAAGGGGTCACAAGGGTGCCTGGGTGCTGCGACGCCTAGGCGACGCCTTGACAACTATAATCTATAGATTAAGGGCATTTCATGATAAAAAAAAAATAAAAAAAAATTTAAGGGCATGTACTCATGAAAATGCATTACAAATTACAATCATGCTGTTTACTTTGAGAATTTACTGACTAATGTACTTCAAACTAAAGTAATATGAATCAACATTGGTAGAATTATTTAATTTGATTGATAATAATTTTATGTTGTTCACAGTATTCTTTGTGGTTTGTCAGTAGTTGCCATCTTTCAAAGAAAGTACTTGCTGATTGCTTGTTGGATTATCTTATCTTATATTTGTGGATCTATCATATTGTGGGGGTGGGGTGGGGAGATTGCATTACTTCATAAGCGAAGCACTAAAACTAGAAATTGGAAGTTCAAATCCAACTCCTTGACCATGGCCAGTTCTGGGTCTACTCTTTATCACAAATTTCCACATTATGTACTATAAGTTATATCTGGAATTATTACGTTAACTAATATAATTGCAGAAGTAATTTCAGTGTTTTCCAAAACATGTCTAGGACTGATGGTTTAAGCATCACTTGTCAAGCATTGAGCGTTTGAGTCTGCTCTATCCAATGTTCTTATGATGTCCAGTGTTCAATTGTTGTGATTCTTGTGAAGTGAGGGAATCATCCTAATCAGCCTGATGGCTAAAATGTCTGAACTGTTAAATGGATGGAAAAATCAGAATGGTCCAAGCTTTGGGGTTCTCAAGATAATTGTCCTTTTTGTATCACTTCCCCTTTAAAATTACCTAAAAAGAACAAAGAATGAAAAGGAGTTGAGATATTTCCTCCACTACTCCCTACGCTCAGGATTGTTGCTTATAGGTGTCCTTTTTGATTGACCTAGTAACTTTGCCCAACCTTCATGAACTGCGTATGCATTAACTAGGTTATTTGTCTGGTCACCTATGCATGCTTAATTGACAATAACCTATCAACTATTCTTTTCATCAATAGTTTTCTATATATATATATTCTTTTTTTTTCTTTTGGGGTGGGGTGGGGGGTCGGTCTTTCCTTCAGGCAATCTGCCTGAGGAGCCAAGAGTATGGAAGACTACTTCAATGATTGTATTCAATTATTGCCTTTTATATGGGTTTCCTATTCATTTGTATTGTTGACATGTTCAGTCCTATGCCAATTTTTTTGACATTATTTCCATCGGTTTTGTGCTTTTTTTTTTGGGTGAATAAAAGAATATATTAACACCACCCCAAAAGGGAGAAAAACAAACCTGGATATCCAAAGGATAAAGCCAGGCTCCTTACAAAGTTAGGACAGAAAACCCAAACAGAAAGAAGGAAAGCTTGAAGAACAAACCGAATCTTCCAAGTTATGGATTGCCCATATTCTAGGAAGACAAAATGTATCTATTAGTAGCTGTGTCCGGACATGGGGACCTAAGCGGCAACACATTGCCATGAACATCAAATTGAATTGCCTCCCAAATCTGGCTGAAGGTTCTAGACTTGGCTGCCCATCGACGATGATTTCTTTCGACCCAAATGTGATATATAGTTGCCCCAAAAGCTAGCTTAGCTATAGTGTCACCTGGAGATTTAGACTTGAACTTCTTAATCATCCATTTCTACTCAAGATCAAAAAAGTAGGACTCTTCTTCTTATAGGCCAGCATTTCTAAAGAATCTTTTCCCTAACTTTCTTGGAGAAGGGACACTCAAAAAAGAGGTGATTGACATCTTCAATCGCCGCCCTACACAGGCCACAAGAGGGGTTGGGGATGATACCTTTTTCATGAAGAAAAGAGCTTGTCAGCAAGAACAATGTCAATGCTCTCCAAAGAATGAAGCTGTGACGAGGGTAGTGCCCATGGAACCAAACCACATCGTACCAATCAACCTTAGGCCTTCGATCTCTGATCGACTCCCATGCCGAAGAAGAAGAGAATCTCTCATTTGAGGAAGCCGCCCATATGGTGATATCTCTACTCCTAGAGGGCTGCGGGGGATCGAATTGAGAGCGTCCCAAGCTTGTAGGAGTCGCAAAGAGGACGCCCTTCCAGTGCACCAAAATTCATTAGACAAAATTGAAGAGACAGTGGCCATTCTTTCCCTACCATGATCAGCTCTAATCCTTTCCCCATACGCAAGCACCAGAACACCATGAGGATGCCAATTATCCAACTGTAGGAGGGTTGAAGAGCCATCATCAATAAGGGATCTAATGTTGGGGAGCGCCATTTGTTGTGACGAAGGATGGATCTCCAAACCCAAGAAGAATCTTTGCTTTCAGATACAGACCATAGAGAGTCCTTCTTAAGATATCTACTGTATATCCATTTGACCCATATGCTGGATTTTTCTCCCATTAACTGCCAAATCAACTTGATGATACAGGTGAGATTAACCTCTGTGATTTTCCTAATACCCAGCCTGCCCTCCACCTTTGGTAAATACACTTTTCCCTAGGTAATAGTATGAAGGAATTTGTTGTCCCCCCCCTCTTTACATAAGAAGGCACTCATAATGCTTTCAATTTTCCGGATTACTGAACTAGGAAGTTCGAAAACCCCTGTCCAATACAAATAGGAACTTTGCATGACTGATCTAACTAGCTCAAGCTTGCTCGCATAGGATAAGACTTTGGCTTTCCAAAGTTGTAACCTCTTCCTTAACCTGTCAAGAATAGGAGAACAATGATGGATAGATAGCTTGGCAGCAATGAGAGGAAGGCCAAGATATGTAACTGGCAGATTCCCAAGGGGAAAGTCCACAATATGCCGAAGATTTTCAATATGAGGCTCATCAAGCCCAAACAGGAACATGATGGATTTTTGCTTATTGATGGTTAACCCTAACATAGTAGAAAAGAGCCCCAAGACATTCATAATAGTCGAAAGCGATTTGGAGTTTCCTTTCGAAAAGATCATAATATCATCCGCAAAAGCCAAGTGAGTGAGATCAATCTCCTTACATCGGGGATAGAAGTCAATTTGATGCTGTTGGGATTTGATTTGGAATTGCCTAGACAAGCCTTCCAACGCAAGAGTGAACAGTAGGGGAGACATGGGACAGCCTTGTCTAATACCTCTTTTAGCACTGAAGAACCCAGCTGGACTGCCATTAACCAAAATTGAAAATCTGGCCAAAGAGATACACCACCATATCCATGGAGAGAATCTCTCAGGGAATTTCATTTTGTTCAAAACATCTCTGATATACTCCCATCTAATTTTATCATAAGCTTTTTGAAGATCAATCTTGAGTAACGCGGCAGGGGAATGATGTTTCCTATCGAAACCCCGGACGAGATCTGTACAGATCATGATATTATCAACAATGTTCCTGCCATGGTTAAAAGCTAATTGACAAGGACTGACTAGATCTCCCACCACCTCTGTAAGCCTTCCAGCGAGAATTTTAGCAATTATTTTGTACAAAGTATTACACAAAGTAATGGGCCGGAAATCAGCAATGGAGGATGCCCCTTCCTTCTTTGGGATAAGGCAAAGAAAAGTTTTATTCACCTCTTTAATTTGTCTTGGGTTATAAAAGAAGCTTTTGACTGCAACAATGAGATCAGCCTTAAGAATGTCCCATGCTGCAATGAAACCCATACTGAACCCATTAGGCCTAGGGGCTTTCTGGGTCTTCATGGCTTTTACACCTTTAAGGATCTCTTCTTCCATCGGTAAAGCGGCTAATCTAGAACTTTGCTCCACCGATTAAACTTTATCAAAAAGGTCCAAGGGCATGGCCTCAACAAGGGGAAGAGAAGGATGCCCATATAAGTCACAGAAATAATCTTTAGCCACCTTTTTGGCCCCACTAACATCAGAAAACACACGACCATCCTCCGCTTGCAGAGAGGAGATATGATTCCAATTTTGGCAAGCTTTGACAGATTTATGAAAGTAAGAGGTATTCCTATCTCCCTGTTTCAGCCAACATATTCTGGATTTTTGCTTGAAGAAATTTTATTCTTGAGACACTAGGCAGTCTAGCTTGTGGGAGAGATCCTTTTCAGCCTGAAAGAAAGAAGCATCAGAACCCGGGTCTTGGAGGATAGACTGGACAGTACATAACTCATTCCTACACTCCTGCACCGCTCTAGAGATGTTGCCAAAAGCTTCTTTGTTCCAAGAGACAAGGGCCCTCTTGACTTCTTTAAGCTTCAGGGCACATTTAACTAGAGGTTGATGGCTCTCTGAGGGAATGCGGTTCCAAGCTTCATTAACAACACCCATAAAGTTTGCATGTTCTGTCCACATATCAAAGAATTTGAAAGGTTTGGGGCCAAAGGATATATACTGAGACATAGTGAGAGTGATTGAAGAGTGGTCAAATATTCCAGAAGATTCAAAGCACGCCTCTGAGCAACTGAAAGAAGCTAACCATTTATCATTCACAAGAGCTCTGTCAAGTTTGCAAGAGACTCTCTGATTTCCCATTCTTTTGTTGTTCCAAGTGAACTTTAGACCAGTCCATTTTAGGTCCACCAGACCAATGGAATCGAGACAATCCACAAAATCTCCGACTGCATTTTCATCTATCTGTCCGCGCATCTTCTCATGGGCATATTTAACAACATTAAAATCTCCCAGCAGGACCCAAGCACTGTCTGTCATAGAAGAGTGTATCCTGCCTAGGTCCTTCCAAAGTCTTCTGCGGTCATGGGAAGAGTTTGCAACATATATAGCAGTAATATGGACAACATTTGATATTGAAGGAATTGTTAAAAAGGAAACTTTAAAATGCATTAGTTGATCAGACGAGCGTACCAGAGTGGCATTAATCTTACTGCTATCCCATAGAACTCAAATCTGACCATTATCATGGTGATCATAATTAAAAACCATTTGCAATGGGCCAGCAATCTAGCAATGTCGAGAGCATTTGCTTCTTTAACTCTAGTGTCTCCTAGAATGCAGAAGGAGAGATGCCTAGAATTAACGAACTTCTGACTTCAGCTTGCTTGGATGGGGAGTTCAGTCCCCTGATGTTCCAATAAAAACCGTTCATCATGGGAACTGTTGACAAGGAAGGGACAGGCTCACAAGCAATCCTTGGAGGATCATTTACCAACTCTCAAGTTCTTGGATTTCCGCGGCGGCTCTTTTGCTACACCAGGAGCCCCGTTACTTTTGCCTCTCTTTTGCTTTCCCTTGCCCAGTACACGACTAACAGAATCAGGGGAGCCATCAAAACACCCCACATCGACACTGGAATCATCCCTAGAAAGATCAACAGATCGCAGACGGGAGGAGGAGTGACGAGATTGGTTTTCCAGAACAAGGGAGATGGCGGAAATTTGGATAGGCAAAGGCGGGATGGGTGTAAGTGCAAGGAGAGTCGGGTTGGGAAGGGAAAGTCCATTAGGGTCAGTATGGGGATCCGATGGGTTGGGAAATGGAGGATGGTTGGTCCGCTAGGTCAGATTTGGGCTGGTGGGTGAAGCCAAGGGGTTGGTCTAAAGTAGAATCAGACCGAGGGTCAAACTGGGGTTGGTTCAAAGAGAGATCAGATAATGGGTTGAGACCTGTTCGTCTGGGGGTTGAGCCAACTGTCGGTTTGATTGTTTTGGATTATGCAGGCTATAAGTGGCTAAAGGCACAGACACTTCCCCAGGGGGGGTTGGCGACTGAAGAACAGAAGAGGAGGGGGCTAGGGCACGCTGCGAGGCAGAGCCAGGAGCCACAGGCGACAGAGAGGATAAACCAATCGGTGACTTTTCTTTGTGGGGAGTAGGGTTCTCAGACATCTCCTTATCACCAGAATGGCAAAGATCGGCTCTCTCCTCTTTGTCTTTAGAGTCCAGTTCTAAAATTCGGTTATTGGTGGGGAAGGCATCCAGATCAGCTTTTCCACCACTGGAAGTAGCAGTTTCAGAGGGGTTCTGACACACTGCCACTTCAGCATCCACGTCACCGTCTTCTTCCTCACTTTCCATGCAATTTTCAGAAGCCCTACTGCCGGTAGAAGCTACCGCAAGGCCCTTCTTCTGCCACCAAGATCTTGTTTTCGCAGCTTTCCATCCAGTAGTTTCTTGCTCAGGTGGTTTCTTCTTTGGGACGCAGGATTCGGTGGTGTGACCAAAGGATTTGCATGATGTGCAGGGGGGGGGGTTCCAATCATACCTTACCGGCTGTTTCCATAGGTTCTTCTCCAATGATCTAATATGCATGAAGTCATGTAGGGGGCAGTCAGCTCTAACTTCTACACAGATGCGAGCAAATGCCAGACGAGACTGTAATTTTGTGCATTGGTCAGAGAATAGAGGATTTCCTATAACAGAGCCTATTGAGCTCAAAGCTTTCTCACACCAGAGATGCAGGGGTAGCCCGAGTAATGAGATCCAAATCGGCAGAGATTGGATATTCATCTTCTCAAAGCGTAGGAATTCATCCCAGTGTCTCATGACGATGGGTTTTTTTGGCCACATACCACGTACCCTTCTCAAGAACATTTATTTTATCATTCTCATCAACAAACCGGAACACAAAAGTCCCATTATCAACGAGGAAATTCTCGACCGCGGCAGAGGGTTTCCATTGCCTCATCAGTGAAGTTTGCACTAGATGGAAGGGCAGATTTCTACCAACGAACTGGCCAACCAATGCATTTGACCATTTGGATATTTCATTAGGGAAGGAGGAGTCTGGGCAGGGAGCTAAAATAATCTCAGCTTCCAGGACAGGGTCTGAGAACTGAAGAGGGATGCCTTCGCCAAGGGTAAGAGGTGCAGAATCGAAGAGGCTAGTCCATCGAACCCTAGATTCAAGGCCAGAAGGACCAGCCCCCACAGGTTGCAGAGGGTGGGCCTCCGACCCCACACCCTCACCAACAGAGGGAGAGGTGGCAGGAGAAGTCGAGGCTGAAATGTCAGGGAGAATGGAGCCGGAAGGATACGAAACTGTGGGCACAGATTGGGTGGGAGAAAGGGGCTTTGGGGAAACTTGGCTGGAGGAATTGCCTGCAAGAGGCACCGCCACAGGCGGGGGAGGGGAGGGGGAAGGGTCACTCAGTTACTCATTAGTCTGCTCTGTCATCAAGTCTATTATTCACTTGCAAAATAGAATTGAAGTACAGGTTTTTTGCCTTTTCACTTGTACTTCAATTCTATTTTGCATTGTATCAGTCGCTCTCCCACTGGTATGCTTCTATTTTAGGCTACTCTCCTGCATTGTATGTGATAGAGCAAATCTTGTTCTCCTGAATTGGTTTCTGTACTGCACTTGTCCAATATAACTTGGCAAGTGCTGCTTTCTTTTTTGTGGGATCCACGTGGCAAACCCTCTTTCCAAATGGTTACCTCTAGGGATCAACATTCCAATCTGTCCCTGTTACTGACTACAGTCATCTCACTCAAAGAAATGCCCTTCGCATGAGTTGTAAGGAAATTTTTAGAAATCAGAATCTGCCTAGGAGTTAGGCAAAGAGCTTACCAACCTCATGCTATTATTGTCAATTTTCTCCCTTCTTAGTTGACCGTCCGATGGCACGTTGCTCCGACCTGAGATCGTCGCTCCCTTCATACGCCTTGCTGTTTTCCAACTGATGTTGTAAGGACAAAGCATCTCTTCCTGCATTACCTTTCTAGTGTTTTGCATAACTGCAGTTCTTCTCTTTGGATTTGTAGGGGTCTTCCCTAGTTGAAGTGTTTGTGACATTGCAACTCACAAACGGATCTTTTGTAGCTCGATATGCAGTTTTGTTCATTTCAACTGTTAATTTTGCTTGTAAGACATATATATATATATATATATATTATTTTATTTTATTTTATTGATATGCAGTCACAGGAGAAGACCGGATTCAGTTTCTTCACAACCAAAGCACGGCAAATTTTGAAAGCCTCCATGAAGGACAGGTTAGTTCCTGAAACTTTTTTTTTTCTCGTCTACTTCTGGTTTAATTATGTTTAATTATGTTCCAATGAAAATGTTGCGTTAACTAACACTAGTGTTTTTTTCTTTTTTGTTCATTTGGTACATGGAGGGATGTGACACTGTTTTTGTTACGCCAACAGCTCGTACAATAGACATTGCTCATGCATGGATTATGGTACTTATTGTGTCAAGTTTGTTTGACAATATTTGGTTATCCACCGTGAACATCATATCTTGACGTAATACCTGTTAAATACTTTATTAATTGATGGATCTCTTAATGCTAATTTCTTCACAGAAAAATGCGGTAACATTGGTGGTTGCGCCTCTAACTGGAAAAAGCATAACTGAAATGCTTACAAAGTACGCTCATCAAGTTCTATCCTTTCATGCATGGATTGCATCTATTTTTGTTATGGCATGCTTTTTGTTTTTTTTTTCCAATGGGTTGTTCATTTACATTAGTGATATGATTCCACATCTTTTTGTTCTAGTTTTCCCCTTTTCATCTGTTGAGTTAGAGAACATGAGAATAGGCTGTATTAAATGCTATACAGCAAAAGAAAAACCATAAACGTTTTTGTCTTGGACTCTTGGGCTTGACTAAAGCTGTCCTATCAATGAGGTTTGTTAATTTATGCTTTCTGTTAGATACCAGATGTGGATGTAGATATAGTGGAATGGCAAGACGGTATTTGTGTAGCTAACACCTTATAGTTGGGACCTTGGGCTAGGGCTATTGATGCATGAGCATGAAGGCTGTCAAATAAGCCTTTGTTAGATTTATCTTCATTATTTAATAGCTACTGTAAGTATCATTAGTGTAATTCTGGGAGTTGTTTGTACTTAATAAGTGAATAGTTATTAGAGGTTGAGGGTACAACTATAATTCCAAAATGCTATAATCCAATTGGCTGCTCCTGGTCTGAAGTACTATTTAAGGGCATTGGGGATCTGTGGTCAATCAATTCTTTGGGTCATTCATATGCTATTGAAGCTTTGAGCTTAGGGTTTCAGTTGCTTAAAACCTGCCCCACACCTTGTTTTGTATATCTTTGTGGTTTCTTCTGATATTTCTACTTTTATATCAATCTTCCCCTTGATTTCTGTTGCTTTCCTGGGTTTCTCTTTTGGATTATTGCTGTTTTCTCTATTATTTGGCGTGTTCTTGTGGATCTGTTTTTTGGCTCCATGTTAGCTTTCAAGAGTTGTTTTGACTTTTGAGTTGCTTATTACTTATGATTCCTGCTTTGGGTTTTATTTTCCACCTTAGGGCTTCGGTCTTTGGAAAGTTTGGCATTTCAGGGTTGGAGCTTAGGGTCACCAAGATTGTCACAAGAGTCAGGATATGTTCCATGCTGCCAATTTTCAGCCAGTGGGAATGGTGGATGGAAAAGCACTAATATACCTTTATTTCACTTCCTTTCTAGATGCAATTGTGCAAGGAATCTTTTCTAGTCAAGTCCAAAGCACATATTCCTGTCATACCCTTGCTAATACTCTATCAACTATGGTGAAGTTGGAGGAACCATTTATCCTTAGTGAAAGTTATAGCATCCTAATTCACCAAAAAAAAAAAAAAAAAAAAAAAAATATAGTGTTCTTTTTTTTTATTAGTTCGATGTAGTTAGGAAAGAATGTTGTGACCTTCAGTGATATAGGACTGTACCGACTGGAAGCAGAGTAACTTGGCGAATCTTTTTAACTTTTTAATGCAATTAAGATTGTCTAATTGGGCTTCAGTAGACTTTATTTTGGCCCATGGATGGGTTTATTGATGTAATGGGCCTCTTTTATAAGCCCAAAAGTTGGGATTTAAGGGATATACAATATCTAGTATACGGATACGATTGTTTGAGTCCTTGAGTAGTAAAATCTAGAAAGAGTCCTTCTAAACTAAGTGTTCTATGTCAATTCAAGTTAGTTTAAGCTTTCTAGGAAGGTATAGAATCCCTAGTAGAGTGTATATTGTTGTAAATATGGTCTGGCTGATGGACCATCCTCTACACAAGTGGTCCAACGACCACACTACCCATCTACCGCATGATAAGTGTTTAGGTTCAATGTGTTCCTTTCTCACCTACTTTCTTTTCTTGGATTTCTTTCTTTTCTTGTAAATCTCTTTATCTATAAATAAGAAAGCTGGGTGAGGTGTCAACTCATTCATTCATTGTCCATCTTTGATTTAACATGGTATCAGAGCCAAGTCCCTAGGGATCCCAAACCCTAGGCACCGCCACCTCCTCCGCCTCTCTCTCTCCTCTCTCTCTCTATCTCTTTTGCTAGCTGCCGGCGACTCTCGGTGGCCTAGCCAACCACCATTGAGAGCCTCTGGCTTACTTCTTGTGAAGTTCTCCATGTCGTGAGAACTGGTTGGTGATATTTGTGCATATTTTTTCTTATTAGGGACGTCGTGAAGGATTACATCATGAGTTCGACGGCTACAGGATGCTGCGTTTTCTTCTTGGCTTGTTCTAGCCTATCAGTACCTTTTATTTGATCGGTTTCTTCAACAAGAACACACGAGTAGCCATTTTCGATCCTTCTCGGATAATATGAAGATCGAAACTTGCTGACACTATGTTGTTCAATCATAGAAGATTGATTCTTTTTGGTATATCAACCTGCGGCATCTCAGATTCCAGGTATTTTTTTAAGATTGTTTGGCTAGATCAATTTGCGCTGTTAGAATTATTTTTTTCTAAGACAAATCGATATTAAGAAGTGATCATTACTATGGCTAAGTCCTTAGAGGAAGTTTCTCCTCCCACAGCTCAAAAATTGAATTTTCTACCATTGCACCCAACCCACTCAAGTTGGATGGGACCAATTATTTTGATGTGGTCTAAAACTGTCCACATGGCCATCTCTACTAAAGGTCTACTAGGGTAAATTACTGGCCAGAACAAGGCATCTGACCGGAAGACTATCTTTATGAGAAATGGGCATCTGAAAATTCTATTGTGATGGCCTATTTGATTGGATCCATAGACCCAAAGATTGGTCAGGGATATGTATTACTGCCTGATGCTGCATAAATCTGGAATGTGGCAAGATAAACCTACTCCCAAGTTGGAAACTATTCTTTGATTTATGATCTTCATGTAAAGTTGAATGCAACTAAGCAGAAGGATGTTACTGTATTCCATTATTACTTTGAACTCAGAAGCCTGTGGCAAGAATTGGATTATTATGATACATTTACTATGGCCTGTTTTGTCGATGCTGTGGCTATGAAACAAGCAAAGGACAAACTCAAGGTATGTAATTTTTTAGTTGGCTTGAATATTGAATTTACCAAATCAGGGCTCAAATCCTCAGCCGTGAGCCCCTGCCATCGTTAGAACAGGCCTATGCTCTAGTCCAATTAGAGGATTTGAGACGAACAATTATGATGCCGGCATTACCCGTAGAACGGTCAGCTCTCCAAACCACCCAACAGTTCTCCATGTATGCCCCTTCTAAAGAGCCTATTCGATGTAAATATTGTGGTAAAGACAAACATTCTAAAGAAACCTGCTGGAAGTTACGTGGAAGACCAACAGATTTTGAGGCCAAGCGCTGTAAAGAAGGGATACAGAAGACCAAGAACTTCAATGCACCCCAGGCCAATCAGATAGAGACTTGCCCTCCTACTGGACCTTCCCAAATGCTCTCAGCAGAAGAACTTCAAGCTCTCCGAAATCTGCTAAGGTCATTTACTACAGCACCTACCAATCTTCTATCAGCATCTGCCACTCCAGATTTATATTTTGCTCAGTCAAGTATTCCTCATGCTGGTCAATGTGCTTCCATTGTCTTTAGCCCTTGGATTATGGACATTGAGCCATTGACCACATGACTGTTTCTTCTAGCTCCTTTTATCTGTATTCTCCGTCTTCTGGGACCGATACAATCCATGTACCTGATGGGTCCCTCTCCCTTATATCTGGAAAGGGATCTATCCGTTGCTCTTTTTCCCTTACTTTAGAATCTGTTCTTCATGTTCCTAATTTCTCCACAAATCTACTTTCTATTAGTATTCTTACCAAGTCCTTAGTTGTAAATTAACCTTTTTTCCTTCCTCTTGTGTGATTCAGGATCTGGTGAGCGGGAAGACGATTGGACAAGGTCGATTACATTGTGGTCTCTACTTGCTTGATGATGGTCCTTCAGAACTGACTTCAATCCATATACCCTCTTTACCCCATACCAACCAACACCACATTCATTAGGCTGTGAGCACCCTACAACAGTGGCACCATCGTCTGGGTCACCCTTCTTATCTCAATTATTCCCCTCTTTAATTAAAAATTGTAATAAAGATGAGTTATTATGTGAATCCTGTTTGTTGGCTAAACAGACTCGTACTTCTTATTTACCTTCTGCAAATAGGAGTAGTGGTATATTTGACTTGGTACATTCTGATGTTTTGGGGCCCAGCTAAGACTACATTTATTTTTAGACATCGCTGGTTTGTTACATTTATCGATTATCACTCTCGCACAACATGGGTGTACTTGACATAGTTGTCAAGGCGTCGCCTAGGCAGGCGCCAGGGCGCCTTATCACCCTGGGCGACCGTCTTGTTTTCATTGTGTCTTTTTTTATTTTCAGGAACAACACTTATCAGATAGTATTTATTTATGATTAATATCATTTAAGTAAATTTTATATTTCATTTACTTAAGATATTATTCATAAATAAGCAAATACCCCTCCCCTCCGGCCCATTTGAATCCCATAAAAATAGTCTAAAATTCAAATTCCAAAAGGATAAAAAACCAACCCTCCAGTTCAAGAACAAAAATCGTATTTTTGGGTGCGGGGGCGATTTTCAACTTCCAAATGCTAGGCTTTTTTCCAAATATAAAAATTTCATAAATCTTATTATAGTAAAACATCACTAAAAACCAAAAGCGCGCTAAAATAATCTCTTGCTTTGATGCCCAAAAAATAATTTACATTCAGACGACTTTAAACAGTATTCCCGTACCCCGAACAAGGTTTGACCGGAGTGTAACTCCTTTATTATAACTCGGATTTAAGCAATCTTGGATTTGTAGAAAACTGATTATGATAGCTTTGCAACGAATTTGAGATTGCTTGAATCTGAACTATATTAAAGGAGTTACGCTCCAGTCAAATTTGTTAGAAGTACGCAAATGTTAGTCATAAATACGTGTTGTCTACTTAACTCATTATTTGTTACCTTGTTGGTTTTCTCATGTTAATTAAGTTATGTCTTAAATGTTGATTACTTATGTAGAATGTTGCATATATATAAACATTAATATTTTAGAAATAAAAAAATACACTAGAAACGCCTTGGTCGCCTAGGCAACTAGGTGCCTAGGATGGCTTCGAACGCCTTGGATCGCCTTGTCGCCTTGACAACTATGGTACTTGATGCATCAGAAAAGTGTGGTTCTTCAAGGTTTTTGACAATTCCATACTATGATCAAGACATAGTTCCAAGCCCAGCTGAAGGTACTTCGCAGTGATAATGACAGAATATACTGAAGGTACCTTTCAACAGTATTTGGCCGATAATCGAATCATCCATCAGACCAGCTGTGTTGACACACCAGCTCGAAATGGCGTAGTAAAGAGGAAGAATTGTTTCCTACTTGAGATTGCATGCGCCCTCATGTTTGATGGTCATGTTCCGACACTGATGCAGTCCAAGAAGCAACCAGCCCAAGGTACCGTCAACATGGGCCCGAGCCTAGCCCACACTGTTCACGTGAACACTGTTCACGCGGTACTGTTCACGTGAACAGTACCAACAGCATTAGTTATGACTTTTTTTTATTAGTTTCCTAATTTTCAGTTTACTTATTTCCATTGTTTAGTTTCTTAAAAATTAGGCTAGTTAGTTTAGAAGTTTTAGTTGCTTGGAGACTAAGACTTGCCTAAAATCGAGTTTCCTAATTCCAGTTTTTAGAAACTTTCCTATTTCTATGTTTTAAAAACTTCCTAAGTTATAAAGGAGGTTTAGCTTTTCCAAATTTCGTTCTTTCCTATTTTATTTGTAATGTTTCAAAGCTATAAATAAAGAGAATGCATGCTGGCTGCAGTAGAGAGAATTTTCCAGAAAAAAAAGAGAGTGAAACTCCTATTTTCTGGTTAAGTCTCCAAGGTTGTGAGACTCAACCGAACTCTATTTCCTTTGTTCATTTGCATTCAATACTCCTATTTTGTTCTTTGTTGCTG
Organism: Protea cynaroides; assembly: GCA_028583415.1. NCBI lineage: Eukaryota > Viridiplantae > Streptophyta > Magnoliopsida > Proteales > Proteaceae > Protea > Protea cynaroides. The sequence goes on from CM053271.1 coordinate 92,488,694, forward strand.
GTTATATGTGAAACACTTAGCACCAATTAGAGGAAGTAAAAACCAATTCAGCAGCCGACATCCTTTTGAACCTGTCCAGGTTTTGGCGGCAACAGGTACAACAAATTTACAAAGCTCATAGCTCCTTCAATTCTTTTCGGATCATTCTTAGATTTTGAAGGGTGTTAATAACTATTATAAAGTCCATTCAACCCAAGTTTCATCAATTTCTGACGGTCGGATTTTCAGATAAGAATTTTTTTCTATTACTTTTCTCTGCAGATTTTTGTATTGGACTGAATTAAGATCCTATAGCAAAGAGGGCTTGTTAATTTGAGATGTCTTAACCTCTTTTCCATCAATTGGTATCAGAGCATGGTTGAGGAGAGTTCTACCTCTCCTAATCAGTCCAATAATCTCAATGACCTTGTTAATTTGGTTCTCCAACGATTGACCAAATTGGATGCCAAGTTAGACAGTATAGATGGAAGAATAAGTAATTTGGGGGAACGGGATAATCCTAGGCCGGCCAGACTAGAAGCCCCTAGAAGAGAAATTCCCATAGCCAACCTAATGCCAAGGGGTATTCATAGGGCTCCCCAAAGAGTCCCTAGAGAAGAATACCAAGACCCACCCTATGAAGACTATGATGGCAATCAACCTATTCGGTATCAAACCCATAAGGTGCGAATGGACCTCAAGGAGTTTCATGGGAGGCAAGACCCTGAAGCCTTTCAAGATTAGTTGAATGCCCTAGATGACTACTTTGATTGGTTTAGCCTTCCCGAACCTAGAAAGCTACAATTGGCCCGCTCTAAACTTGTGGGGGGCGCTCGTGATTGGTGGCGTAACTATGAATATAGTCTCATGAGGAGTCGTAGAGAACCCACTACTTGGGAGGAGATGAAGGAAGAATTGAAAGAAAAATATTTGCCACGATCCTTCCAAAGAAGGTTACATGACCAGCTGAATAATCTTCGACAAGGCACTATTAGTATGGAAGATTATGTCTATCAGTTTGACTAATTGTGTGCACGGTCAGGTTCACGAGACAATGATGATCAAATGATATCTCGGTTCCGTTTGGGGCTGTGACTTGAAATTAGAGAAAAAATGGGAGTGGTTGATATTGTTAGTTTTAACGACTGTGTTGATAAAGCTTTCCAAGCGAGGATCTTTTGAAGTCAACACCAAAGCCCACCTCCAGTTCTTATGAATTGAAGCACCCTACACCAAACAGTAAAGCCATAGGGACTACATCTTATGCTACTCCAACGACAGATAAAGGTAAAACTCCCATGGTAACAGCTACAGATGTGCAATGCTATCACTGCAATGCATACGGTCACTTTGCTAGAGATTGTCCACAAAAATTAAAAGTAAACTCCTTAGTTGCTGCAATCGAGGCCAACCCAGATACACATGTATGTGAACCATAAAGTGATGACACTTCTGTTCTTAATACGGATGTCATGGATGATGGTGAGGATTCATATGGAATCCATATAATCAACAGTATGGTTTTGATTGCCTCAAAAATAGATGTGGATAATTTTGATGCCTTTGCTAAGGCTCCAGGGATTGAGAAAGGTGACCACAGTTCTGATGAAGACCACGGCATTATGGAGACAATTGCGGAAAATGAAGAATTGAACAAGATAGTCCCTATGAATACCACGATTTCACTTGACTTTCCTCAAGATGTTGAGCATATTGACTTTGTGATACCTTCTAAATATCTTGAAGAAAGTGGACCCAAAGTGATGGATTTTCTTCCAACATTGCAAGGACAACCAAAATTTCAAAATCAAAAGATGTTGCCTACCGAACCCACTGAAATCATTCTTCATCATTATCGAACTCGTGAACGAGTTCATTTTAAGTGGGGGGGAGTTGATGCGGTCCAAGAAGCAACCAGCCCAAGGTACCGTCAACATGGGCCCGGGCCTAGCCCACACTGTTCACGTGAACACTACCAACAGCATTAGTTATGACTCTTTTGATTAGTTTCCTAATTTTCAGTTTACTTATTTCCATTGTTTAGTTTCCTAAAAATTAGGCTAGTTAGTTTAGAAGTCTTAGTTGCTTGGAGACTAAGACTTGCCTAAAATCGAGTTTCCTGATTCCAGTTTTTAGAAACTTTCCTATTTCTATGTTTTAGAAACTTCCTAATTTATAAAGGAGGTTTAGCTTTTCCAAATTTCGTTCTTTCCTATTCTATTTGTAATGTTTCAAAGCTATAAATAAAGAGAATGCAGGCTGGCTGCAGTAGAGAGAATTTTCCAGAAATATTTTCTGGTTGAGTCTCGAAGGTTGTGAGACTCAACCGAACTCTATTTCCTTTGTTCCTTTGCATTCAATACTCCTATTTTGTTATTTGTTGCTGGTTATATGTGAAACACTCAGCACCAATTAGAGGAAGTAAAAACCAATTCAGCAGCCGACATCCTTTTGAACCTGTCCAGGTTTTGGCGGCAACAGGTACAACAAATTTACAAAGCTCATAGCTCCTTCAATTCTTTTCGGATCATTCTTAGATTTTGAAGGGTGTTAATAACTATTATAAAGTCCATTCAACCCAAGTTTCATCAATTTCTGACGGTCGGATTTTCAGATAAGAATTTTTTTCTATTACTTTTCTCTGCAGATTTTTGTGTTGGACTGAATTAAGATCCTATAGCAAAGAGGGCTTGTTAATTTGAGATGTCTTAATCTCTTTGCCATCAGGCACACTTCTGGAGTGATGCTATCCTCACTGCCACTTCTCTTATCAATCATCTCCCATCACGTATTCTAGACAACAGGGCTCCTTTGGATATCCTGCTTGGTGATACTTCTTTTGTGCTCCCACCAATGGTCTTTGGTTCTGTTTGCTATGCTCGCAATCATCGATCCCCTGAGAAGCTTGATCCCAGAGGGTTGCACTGTATATTTCTTGGTTATTCAACAACATAGAAAGGGTACAAGTGTTACCCCCCTGCCCCCGATGGACTTTTATTACTAAAGATGTTCTTTTTCATGAGCTTCTCATGTATTACCTATCACATCTTCAAGGGGAGAAGGATGTAATTGAAGATGTGCCTCTTTGTGTACCAGAAGAAGCAGAAAAAAAATCCAAGAACGATCCATCTTAGATTTGGATCTGAATGTTCCAAATACAGATGTACCATCAGAATCTAGTGAAATACCATCTACTGCTATACCCATTCCTAGTCCTAAACCTCTGTAAGTCTATAACCGTACCAAAAGCAAGCAAGGAAGGACCACTACCGTCAACGCAACTTCACATGTCCCTTCGCCCCGCCCTGGATTCAGAGCCCGAGTCTCCTCCTTGCAAGGAGCTTCCTCCCTCTGATTTTTAACTTCCCATTGCTCTTCAGAAAGGTACCAGGGCCTGTACACTTCACCCATTTCCAATTCGGTTTCATATAATTCTCCTTCCCCTTCCTTCTTTGCATTTGTATCCTTGCTTTCCTCTGTGTCAGTTCTCCAAAAATGATGGGATACAATTATGGACAAAAGGTGGAAAACTACAATGGTGGAGGAGATGAGAGCCTTGAAGAAGAATGATATATGGGACCTTGTTCTACTCCCACCAGGCAAGAGGCCAGTAGGATGCAAGTGGGTTTTCACAGTCAAACAAAAATCAAACGGGACTGTAGATCGGTACAAGGCAAGGCTTGTTGCTCGTGGATTTACCCAAACATATGGGATTGACAGCCAAGAAACACTTGCTCCAGTGGCCAAGATGACTATAGTCAGATTTCTTTTGTCATGCGTTGTACATCATAACTGGGACTTGCAATAGCTAGATGTGAAGAATGCCTTCCTCCATGGAGAACTGACTAAAGAAGTTTATATGGATTGCCTACCTGGTTTCACAAATGCTAGCACCAAAGAGAAGGTATGCAAGTTAAAACGCTCTCTATAGGGACTGAAACAGTCCCATAGAACATGGTTTGGAAGGTTCCATAAAGCTATGGTAGCATTTGGTTATGGCTAGAGTAATGCTGACCATACTTTATTTATCAAGCACTCATTTGGCACTTTTACAGCTCTACTTGTATAAGTTGATGATATCATTGTCACTGGAAATAATGACGATGAAATAAAAAAACTGAAGGTGTTTTTGGGAAAGGAGTTTGAAATCAAAGCTCTTGGAAAACTGAGGTACTTTCTTGGGATTAAAGTTACCAGATCTACAAAGGGTATTTATCTCTCTCAAGGGAAGTATGTCCATGATCTCCTTTTAGAAACAGGATTGCTTGGGTATTAACTATGTGTTACTCCACTAAATCCTAGTACCAAGCTCTGAGAGAAAGAAGGAACACCAGCAGATAAAAGCAGGTGCCAGAGGTTAGTTGGAAGGCTCATTTACTTATCACACATAGCCAAACATTGCGTTTGTCGTGAGTGTGGTAAGCCAGTTTATGCATGATCCCTATTCTTCTCATATGGAGGCAGTCTACAGGATATTACTTTATCTATAGGAAGCCCCAGGAAAAGGGATCCTCCTATCACCTAATAGTCATCTAAAGTTGAGGTTTATACCGATGCAGATTGGGCAGGTAGTCCAGGTCGCGAGACTATATCTGATTACTGTACCTTCGTGTGTGGAAATCTGGTTACTTGGCGCAGCAAGAAGCAGAATGTTGTGGCCCGATCAAGTGCAGAGGCAGGATTTAGTGCGATGGCCTAGGGAATATGTGAATTTTTATGGTTGTGAGGCTTACTTAGAGACTTGAAGGTTCAATGTCCCCATTCCATGATTCTGTTTTGCGACAATAAGGCAGCTATCAGCATTGCTCATGACCTTGTTCAGTATGATAGGACATAACATGTTGAAATAGACCGCGACTTCATCAAAGAGAAATTGGAAAGCGGACAGATTCAGATCCCTTTTGTCAGATCAGAGGATCAGCTGACAAATATCTTCACCAATAGTTGGGAAACCTTTTCATTTGATATTGTCCAAGTTGTGTATGCATCATATATATGCACCAACTTGAGGGGAGTATTGTAAATGTGGTCCGGCTGATGGACCATCCTCCACACAAGTGGTCTATCTACCGTATCACCCATCTACTGCACGATAAGTGTCTAGGTTCAATGTACTCCTTTCTCACCTACTTTCTTTTCTTGGATTTCTTTCTTTTCTTGTAAATCTCTTTATTTATAAATAAGAAAGCCAGGTGAGGTATCAACTCACTTATTCATTGTCCATCTCTGATATATATATATATATATATAACCAATCCCCCCCACTTATGATGATTTTGACTGGAATAAACTGATTTGATTTGATTATTGTCATTTATGGCTGATGAGTTCTCTTCCCCCACCCCATCTACTAGTTTTCTTCTTCACCTTTTTCTCTCATGGTAAGGTTTCTTTCTCTCTCATCCACCACAGTTCTCACTTTCTTTTCTTTTCTCTTTTCTATTGATTTCTTTAACCCTACATCCTATTTTCTAGGAGCGATTTAATTTCTTTCCCTGTCACATTTTTATCTCTCCATGCCATCCCACCCAAGGTTCCAAATCTCAGTTTCGATGCCTGTTTCGGTCAGGCCCGAAACCGAGATATAGGCCGAAATCACCAAAACCAGGTTGAAACCTGGTATTTTCTTGGTGATACTCAAAACCAAGGTTTCAAGGCCCAGGAAAATATGGTCGAAACCTGTCGAACCCAGTTGAAACATGGGATTTTATAGCCATGGTTTGACCATGTTTTAGGTCAAAACCACCAAAACCTGGTATTTTTTGGTACTAACCCTTCACCTCGTCTCAGTCTAGCTCGGAACCTAGATATCTCGATCAAAACCACTAGTTTTAACCAAGATTTAGAACCATGTTCCCACCATATTTCTTCCCTATTTTCTCACTTGCTGGCAGTCCTCCAGATCACATCCCTTTTTTTTTTTTTTTTTCCTCTCTTCCATCACTCCATCGATCACCTATTTTCTCGCTCAGCAATTCACTCTGTCGATTCCTCAAATTTCTGATTGGATATTCTTAATTTGAATCTGGAATTTCAGATATTTAAATCTGTTATTATTTCTCATTAATTCTGAACCATTAGATCACAATCTGGCCATTAGATCAAGATCAGATATGACCCATATCTAACAATCAGATTGGGATCTCTTCTATTCAGTTAGTGGGCCCATTACCGACAGGCTGATCAGATCTGATAGATCTGCATTAATTTTCTTATTAGTCTTATCTGGAGTATGTGACTTGTGGAGTCCTACACTTATCCTATTTCTCTTATTTGAATATCTATACACAGTGGGGGAGAGGAATATATACAGTTTTCTGTCTTTTTCCTAAAATACTATTCACGAGTTACTGTTCGTGATACAGTTCACAGTCCTGAAATAGTCTTCAATTTCTCCATCTTCACTTCTCTATGGTCATTTTAGGGCTGAAACAAACCTTTTAAGCCTTCACGGCTTTTTCACAGTCTCGCCGAGATCTCAGAAATCTCGGTTTCTCAGAGGGTCAAGACACCCTCAAGACCGAGATTTTGAACCCTTTTTTTTTGGGTGAATAAAAGAATGTATTAACAACACCCCGAAAATGAGATAGCAAACCTAGGTATCCAAAGGATAGAGCCAGACTCCTTACAAACCAAGGCCATTTAGCCTAAACAACAAAGCACAAAGCCAAAACAAAAAAACAAGGGGGTTCCCCAATCAAGGACTAGCCATATTCTAAGAAGACGATATGAATTTATTCCTGGCTTTATCCAGGTAGGGGGACCCAAAAGTCATGACATTGCTATGAACGTCAAAATTAATGGCTTCCCAGATCTAGTCAAAACTTCTAGACTTGGCCACCCATTGACTAAGATTCCTCTCGAACCAGATGTGGTACACAGTTGCGCCGAAGGCAAGTTTGGCTATAGTGTCACAGGGGGTTTTGGCCTTGAATTTTTGGATCATCCATTTCCATTCAAGGTTGAAAGATAGGATTCTTCTTCTTGTAGGCCAGCATTTACCTAGGATCCTTTCCCAGATTATCTTGAAGAATGGGCACTCGAAAAATAAATGATGGATGTCTTCCTCCGCAGCCCGACACAAGTCACAAGAAGAGTTGGGGGAGATGCCCTTTCATAGAGGAGAGAGCTTGTGCGGAGAGTATTAGTCAAGGCTCTCCACAAGATAAAGATATGACGAGGCAAACGCCCACGAAACCAAACCACATCAAACCATTCCACCTTTGCGCTTCGACATCTGATCGTATCCCATGTAGAGGATGAAGAGAATCTACCGTCCAAGGAAGCAGTCCAGGTAGTGATATCCCCGCTCCCAAGAGGATGGAAAGGAATAGAGCTTAGAGCTTCCCAAGCCAACAAGAGACGCGAAGAGGAGGCCCTGCCAATGTGCCAGGCTCCATCAGACATAATTAAAGAAACAGTGGTCATCCTATCCCGACCATAATCTATTCTCATTCTTTCCTCATAAGCCACCATGAGGATGCCAATTATGCAATCAAAGGAGAGTTGGATGTGATGCAACCTCTACTAGTAGTTTGTGTTTTCTTGTGTTAGAGCCCACTATTACAACCAGTTGCATGAGATACAATCCTACCTGAATTATTGGGTCTCCAGCATGGTTTTTAAGTATCGGTACGATACGTCTCGTATCCACCGGGCAGTGGTCAATACGATACTCTTCTATACGTATCTCTTTTATTTAAACAAAAAGTGTATGCATGTGTCGACAGTATTGAACCGATACGGCTCGATATACAGTCGATACACTCGATTCGTATCGATACACTTAAGTTTCCATTTTTACAAAAAATAAGATACACTTACTGATATGGCTTGATACACCTCGATACGAATTGATATGAAGTATGAACTGATACGGTCGATACACATAAAGCTTGATACAACTGATTTTTTTTTTTAATTTTTTTTTTTACTTTTTTGGCCTTTTTGCTGAAAACCTACAGTTCATGTGAACCGAAGGTTGTAGCTCATCGAATGTCATCGTCTTTAATCCTTGAAAATACTTCAAGATTGCTTATTATAGTGTTTTTATGCTTAAAAATTGTGTTTTGCATGTTTCCTAATCGTTCATGTATGTATCTTGCCTCGTATTCTAGCATATCCTAGCGTATCCATGATATTATACGATACGGCTTTTAAAATTGCCCAACCAATACACACTGATACATGATACTTTAATCTTTGGACTCTAGCATGGCTACAACCTATCGATTGCTACTACTACTTGGTCGCCATCTGTTGCTGCTGCTGCTGCTGCTACTACTACTACTAATACTACTTGCTTTACTTGGGAAGAACCTATGCTGATTAATGTTTGTGATTTGGTATTACTACCAAAAGTCCTTTCTATGCCCCTGGAATCTGCAGCTATATATTGAAGATCAGTATTGCAGTTCATATCTGTTCCAAGCTGGACATGAGTGACTTATATGCTCTAGCTTGAGGGGGTGTTAATTATAGGGAATGGACCCATTCACATGGGGTCTATTCCTCTCTCTCGGTTCTATTACTGTCAACAAGAGGAGAGTTGGCTTGTTGACTTAATCAAACTAGCATTGATAACTTGTGGAACAAGTTGGCTATGTGCTTTGTTCCCAATCTGATTATAAGTCTTATCCTTCTATTTTTCTTATCCCCTTATGTAATTGGGCTCCCTCTCATGTTGAGATGTGAAGTCCCTCTTCTATCCTACTATCTTTATCCTATTTCTATTTTATTATATGTAATTAGGAGTCTAGGATTATTGGGTAACTAGGATTCATTACTAGTGTAGGATTCTTTGTCATGTTCACATATGCCTATTCCCATTGTAGTTAGGACTCATTCTCATGTGGATTCCTAGACCTATCCTATTTTCCTTATTTAAATATCTACAAATAGTGACTGCTAGGGGGAGAGGAATATATATAGTTTCTCTCTTTTCCCTAAAATACTATTCATGGGTTATTGTTCACGGTACTATTCACAGTCTTTTATTTCTTCATCCTCTCTCTTTCTCTCTTTATTTTTATTTTGTTACATTACTACTAGTGAAACAGTGAAGGGTTTTTTTTTTATAATTAATTAATTTATTTTTTGGATGAATGTTTGTACATATATAGCAAGAAAGCCCAAAGAATGCAGGAAGAAGATCTCTGAAGAGAGGAGACCCAAGAAGAAAAAAGAAAAATCAGAGATGACGGGAAGTCCTATCTACATAAAGTTGGATAGGTAGATCCCAAGCATGTACAATGTGCATATTTCAAAGCGAATTTAGGTAGAAGTCTCTCATTGGGGGTGATGTTTTCTTGCACTAAAAAGACTATTTTGTCCCAAATCTAACTTTAGGGTCTTGATTTGCTAGCCCAAGCTTGGATATATCCCCTTCAATCCAAATATGGTAGATAGTTGCAAACAAGCAGTCATACCAGCAGTATCACAAGGTGTTTTTCCTTTGAAGGCTCTATTGTTCCAGTTCCTCTCTCTGCCGAAAGCTCGGATTCTCCTTCTTGAAAGCCAAAATTTCCTTATTGTTGATATTTAGGATGGAGCGGTTTTTCTTATGATGCAGTATTGTTCATATCAAATCACGATCAAGTCGCAAGATCTCGCAAGATCAAATCAGCTCTCGCAAGATTAAATCAAGATCAAGAACCGATATCTGTTTTGCTTTGGCCAAATCAGTTTTTAGCATCTTTCCAGTTCTAGTAGGATATTTTATTTCCATTGTAATTTCAGTTTCCATTGTTAACTACTTTCCTAGTTGATTAGTTCCATTGTTATTTACTTTCCTAGTTGATTAGGCTTGCCATTGTTAGGACTCTATTTAGAATTCTATTTAAACTATGTAAAGGCTTAAGCTAAAGACATTTTTGAGAATCAATACGAATGAAGCAATGTTGCTAGTTTATGCCATGAGTACTTATGTCATGCTGGCTGGATGAGAGGCCCAGACCTGAGAGAGGTCATCCCTTTGGTTACCCCTTCTCCCTTCCATTGTTCTCTCCTCTCACTTTCTCTATCGACGCCTTCACACAACCATGTGCTATCCTTGTTGAGACCCCCTGCAAGCTATCGTTTTTGTATTTGCATTACTTAAGAAAATAACCTCTTCTATGTAGTTCTGGGCCTCTGGCACATAGATTCTTTCTGTAAAAGCAGAATCCAAAGGCTGTTGTAGGACAGATTTAGTTTGAAGGAAGTGGTCATCAGTAGAATTTATCTAGAGTTATGTTACATGAGTTTGGGTATGGAAATTTGTTACAGGCTTACAGGATGAGGTGAGGATTCAGATCCACCTGACCCCCACAATAGGACACAGGGACATGTGTCCAAAAATAGGTATAGGTATGGATACAGTGACAAAGCTAAAATGTGTCAAAAAAAAAAATACGGTGATGTGTTAAAAATGGGCTAATCTTCTGCTTCCTAACATCCATTTCCAAGTTTCCCACTGTTGGCTTTGTGTTGGACACATTTTCTTACATCTAGACCCTTGTCATGTTGTGTCCACATTTGTACTCCGGGGGTGAATGAAATGCCTGGGAAACAGAGCTAGAATAGCCCATTAGGTAGCTTTGGTGGTCTATTTATCCCTAGTTCCCTACAGACTTTGTCATCTGGATTGGAGACCATTGATGGAATCTTGACCTTGGCCTCAGATAATGATGTCTCTTCTGGAAGGTAAAACTCTTATCCAAGCCCCCCTATGGTGTGTGTTCATGGGCCAGCCTACGAAGTATTTTGGGCTTTAATTGAACTACACCAGTCCAGGATAACTTGGGCCAATTCAATTGCTGGGTGTGTGGTTTTTCTTTTGTTTTTGGTTTGCAGAGGTTTATTCCTAGATTTTTTTTATATATGAAAATGTCAATATGTATTATGTAGTCTGTATTTTATGAGTCATGGTCATTCATTTCTTTGTTGATGATTACAGGTACATATTTTTTGCTGATAAGGTAGAAATCCAGGACATCACAAAGCAAACATGCTTTTTCGTAATCACTGGACCTAAGAGTAACCAAGTAAGCATTTTGTGACCAGCTCTAAGTTTGATTCAACATATGTCTAGTTTTGAAAGTTTTCTTTCTGTCTCCCCTGTCCCCTTATGGATTCAGGATTTGAATAGGTTCTAATGCTTTTCATTATGCTGACTAAAGGTAATGGAGGAGTTAGGCCTTGGTGATCTTGTTGGGAAACCGTATGGCACACATCTACATTATAGTGTAAGTTTCAACATTTTCCATTGAACTTTCGTTGTCCCCAAGTTTTTTTTTTTTGGGTGAATGAATGAATGTATTAACAAAGCCCCAAAAGAGGAAACCAAACCTGGGTATCCAAAGGATAGAGCCAGACTCCTTACAAAATCAAGGGATACTGTCCTCAAGATTGCATTCTTCACTTTTATTTTAATGAGATTGAGTATCTGTGCTTGCAATCTTCTGTGGGATAGCTTATTATATTTCATTTGTAGGTATATTCCACTTTCTGATATTCTGTGCTCTTTCTCTTTTATAAATGTGTTGGAACAAATCTAAATATATATACTCTAGTATAAGAAGAAAACATCCTATCTTTTTTTTTGTTGGGTTATCCTTTTCTCTTTCCAAATTTACTCATACTCACTGATTATTAAACGAAACATAGATCTATAATTAGAAATTAGGGCTATGAATGGCACCAAGGTTTGAAATTTTGGATTTCACCCCCATTTCGACCTTTGCTGAAACTGAAATATTTTGGTGAAGTTTCGGTAAATTTCACCAGAAGTTTGAACCATGAATGGCACAACACAGACCCAGTTCTAAAGAGATTTTCTGTTGAGTCAAGGGCTGAGAAGCTTATTGGTTTTGAAAATGTTTCAGCAGCCTGCAATAGGGAAAGAAAAAGAGAGTAAAGAAGAGAAAAAAGAGGAGAGATAGGGGGGCTGTTTTGGGACTATGAACATTACATGTGAACAGTCCTGTAAAGAAAAGAGGGGAGAGAAAAGAGAGGCGTAGGGGTGAAGATCTCATAGCTCACACCCTCATACAAATAAAATTATATTTAACTAACTAATCTGATAGGGGGCTATATCTTTATATGAAAAACTCAAAATTAGTATTTGAGTAAACTTCAAACAAATTCTAACAAAATTAACTAACCACAAAGTAACCCAACGGACTTAAACACTAACACTGACTATACTAAAGAATACTAAAGACTTGAAACTAACAATTATCCTAATCTAATTCAAACACTTAAGTCACTAATCTTGTATACCTCCCATGGACATTAAATTTAGGCCTCATAATAAGTCCTATTGGATCAATACAGCTAAAAACACTTTAAAACAAAAGCCTATAAGAAAATACTAGCAAAATAAGACCAATTTTTGGACCGGCCCTATGTTATTTCCCATCGGTTTAAAAAAACTCGTCCTCAAGATACCACTGAGTGATAATTTTTGCTATCACTATATATGATTATTATTACAGCATAAGGGCTTACATATGTTTATATGGATTAAAATAAGATTCCCCGTTCCCCTGAAGTATGGGACCTTACAATGCCCATTTAGTCCCCTAGATAGCAACCAAGACTGATGGGCAAAAAATGCACCGTCTTGGTCTCGAAAATCTCGATCCTCTTGTCCTGGTCGAGACTCAAGTTTTTGAACCTTGCTTCAATCTAGTGAAGCCTACAAATAGTCCATGATCCAATGGTACAAAATCATCAACAAAAAGTTCGTTATTGAAGACACAACTCAGAATCAGGATTCGGTGGCTTGTCTTCTTACTGTTCCACTCATTGCTCCACGAGTTGTGTAAGTTTGTCAAAAGAAGCTTCCGTATGTTAGGGCAGCTACCGACCACGTAGTTGCTCAAGTTGCCTCCCAGACTTGTTAAAATTTGCTCCGACCTTTACATAATCTCTTGCATGACTTGAAGTTCTTGATGGAAAACAAACATGTTGTATGTATCCATGGTATCTACGGCCAGATTTAGGTAGCTAGGGTAGGCTCTAAAGTTGATGCAGCCAAACCACCGTAGATCTCTATTTAAAATTTAAGGATATGAATTGCATGACACTGGTCCATTCTAAGGAGATATTTTGATGAATCAAGGGCTGTTTTGAGACTGTGACCCATGAACAGTAGTATTGTGAAGAAAAGAGAAGGAAGAGTAATGTAAGATGCCAATTTCGAACCAGTGAATCCAGCGGTAAATTGGCTTGCAGAAGATCATACAATATTCCTTGGTCACGAACAGCAACAAGAAAAGAAATAGAAAGCTGAAATAAAGAAAGGATATAACCAAAGGCCTCTCACCTAAGGTTTTGGCGACTTCTCACCACCATTAGGCATCCCACTTAGGATTGGTAGACTCTCTCCACGGTCCACCAAGGCATCTCATCTCTCACTAGCTCTTACAGCATACATGTGCCTAACACTTCATATTTTTTTGGTCAAATCGTTCTATGGAGCTCCTCCTTACACTTCTATTTATAACTTTGGATGGGCATTACAAGAATGGTAACCCAATATTTAGTACCTACCCAATCTCCCCATTATATGTCTTGACAAAGAATAAACATTGACATAGAAACTAAATAACTAACAACTAAAATAGAAACACAATAAAAATCTAAACTAAGACAGATCTCATGAGATCTAACTCAAATCTAGTCTACATCTTCGAGAAACTGGAAATAGAAATTAGAAACTAACACCTAATCTCGTATAGGAGTCAACATCCTCAGGATTCACCATTACAAGAGAAAACAAAAAATAGTCAGCCAATGACCTCCTATACAACCGTTTGTACTATTGCATTAGAGAGAAAAGAGAGGGGTAGGGGAGAAGAGTTCACAGGTCACACACTTTCGCAAATAAAATTTTATTCAAGTGTCTAATCTGATAAGGGGTTGCATCCTTATATAAAAAACTCAAAGTAGCGTCTGAGTAAACTTCAAATACTTCAAACAACAGATATAAATAACCATTAATTAACCTAGAGGACTTGAACACTGACTTTGAACTAGCATTAGTTATACTAAAAAAAAAAAGAACTCTGTCTAGCAAATAACTATTCTAATCCAACTCAAACACTTGACTTAAGAAACTAATCTCGTGCATTGTTAGTTAAAACGCATTTAAAACAAAATTCCTTTTTTTTTTGGCTGTATAAAGTGCCATAATATCATTCCAAAAGATATGGCAAAAAAGCCAAAATTTTGAGCCGTCGCTGTAAATGCGTTCTACAATTTTTTATATTAAAATCTAAAAAGGAAATTTTGACCTCCAACTTTTGAATAACGGACAGCTAGGCAACATCCCACTTTTGAAAAAGATGGCAGCTGGGCACCTCTCCCTCCCATTTCCTAGTAATCACTTCATGCTTCACACCGTTTAAAGTGCATCCTTGCTTTCTCCATCTTGAACAATTTTTTTATGTCGGACTAAGAGGAGACCAAGGCATTGAATAAATGGTGGGACTGGTTGTTGGAGGCATCTCTATTCTTGTGAGCAGTGCTTGAGATTTGAGAGGTATGTTTGACTTCCTGCCTCCACGCATGAGCTGAAAGGGAGATTTGATTTACTCTCAGCCATTGGGACCACAGAGGCCTGGATTTCTCGTTCTCAGCGCTAACCAGTGGCTGGAGAGTTGTCATATCAACGATGGATTGCGAGGGAGGTGGGGAAGGTTCGGTCATCCAATCTTATACTTTGGACAAAATAAAACCCTACCCTGCAATAGAGCCAGAAACAAGATTTATTTATTTATTTTGAACCTGTGACAAAACCACAAAGGTTTGAAATATCTTACATTGGACTTTAGCTGTGCAACCATAGATGCTCCGATCAAGTTGATCTAGTTTGAGCTAGTATTCCTGGAGATTGTTTTGGCCACTTGGGTTCAACTTTCCCCTTCAATTGACCTAAGCTGGAATTTTGCTAGTGTCATGAAAGCTCACCATTGGTCTTTCTCCATCGTCCTTTGTAACTGGCATAGTTGTCAAAGCGTCGGGCATCCAGGCGTGATATGTGCGCTAAGGCGTCGAGGTGCCTTTTGGTGAGTTCAAAAGGCGGTCGCCTTGGTCCTCTGGGTGATGCCTAGGCGTTGCCTTGGACGCCCTAAGGGCTAGGCGATCGCCTTTTGTGTAAATGTGTAGATAAATTAAAGGGAAAATATCAGCCACACCCCTTATAGTATGACTTAATCTCACCCACCCACATTTTTTCGCGATAATATCACTAACACCCCCTGAAGACACCCAGATGTTATTCAAACTCACAGAATAGTTTTTCCCTTTTTATTTTCACATTTACCTTTTAGAGGAAAAATATGAGAAAAAATAGGGAGAGAAGGAGAGCCGGAGGGGGTTTGACTGCACCATATTTTCAAAAGTAGGGGATGTTTGTGATATTATCACGAAAAAGGTGGGTGGGTAAGATTAAGCCATACTATAGGGGGTGTGGTTGATATTTTCCCTTTTTAATGGAAACCCCAGGGGAGGTGTGTGAAATTTTTTGTCATATATTTATTATTTGTATTTTTTAACTATTTGATTCTAAAACTAACATTTCAATTGGCTTTTGTATACAATTATATATTGCACATGATACATGGAATCATCACATTTATAAGGAAATAGATTACAATCGTTTGAAAAAAATAAGAAAGCAAGAGTCGAGGATTCGTTTTCCGTTTCGATTAGGCTTCCCTTGAAGCTTCCTCTTCCTTTGTTCCGGCGGTCGGCCTCCCCTTCAGGTATGTATGTTTATTTTTTTCAATTATTCTTCTTCTTCCTCCTCTTTGCTAAGGTCTATGGTTACCTCTGTTATTTATTTATTTATTTTTTTTTTGGGGGAGGAGGGTGGTCTTCTTCATCATCTCTACTGTTTGCGATGCTTTTTTTGTTTTTTTTTTCTTCTGGTTCTCTTGTTTTTTTCCCTCCTCCTACTCTGCGACTGCAACGCCAATTTTTTTCTTATCGTTCTTCTCTGCGACTGCAACTGTACGACACCTCTTTTTTCTTCCTCCTCTCCATTAAGGTCTATGGTTACCTTGGATTTTTTTTTATTTTTTTTTTGGGGTCTTCTTCCAACTCTCTACTACTGTTTGCGATGCTTTTTTTTTTTTTTTTCCTTCTACTTCTCCTGCTTTTTTTCTCCTCTTCTTCTTCTTCTTCTTTCTTATGGGTTCTAGTCCTCTGGAACTTTGTATTTTTCCCCCTTCTTCCCCTCTTCTCTTCTTTAGTTTCTCTTCTTTTTGTCGATTACAGATTACCTCTTCTTCCCTTTTTTTTTCTTCTCTGTGTACTCTAGAGTCTGTTGAGTAACATGGATTGTGTTTGGATTAGTAAGTGAACTGATTCTTTTGTACATGGTAGTAACAAATTAATATTAATTTTTCATTAGTATTAATTTCAATCTATCTGGAATTTAGTTGGCATAAGGAAATGTGTTATTGTCTTATTGATTCTTGTCTAGGGTTTGCCTTAAATGTTGATTCTTTATGTAGCATACTTCATATATATAAACATAAATATAGCATTGATATTTTAGAAATAAAAAAACACACTAAGAATGCCTTGGTCGCCTAGGCGCCTAGGATGTCCTCTAACCCTTGGTTCGCCTTGACAACTATGGTACCTGGTATACCGTATATTGCTATTTTTTGGTCCCGTATTTTTCAAATCTAATCGTTTAAATCCCGTACAAAGGATACGCCCTGTATCCACCGATATGTATCCGTATCAATAATGGTCAATACGACTCTTTGATATGTGTCTCTCTTTTTAAAACAAAAAATGTATCCACATGTATCGACCGTATCGAACTGATATGGCTTGGTACATTTGATACGTATTGATAAATTTAAGTTTCCATTTTCTTGCAAAAATAAAATAAAAAAAAAATCAAAAAAATCTAACTTGTATCGAAGTGTAGCTGACCGAAAAGGCGCAATACACCTCGATACGAACCAAAACTGTTCGATACACCTTGATATGAACAGATACGATTCGATACAGTCGATATGCATATAAAGCTTGATATAACTGATTTTTTCCACTTTTCTAGTCTTCTTCCTTGCTAAAAACCTACAGTTCATGCGAACCGAAGGTTGTAATTCATTGAATGTCATCAAATATGTCTTTAATCCTTGGAAATACTTCAAGATTGCTTATTATAATGTTTTTATGCTTAAAAATTGTGTTTTTCATGCTCCCTAATCATTCCCATGTGTATCTTGCCCCATATCCTAGTGTATCCACCGTATCCACGATACGATACGTCTCTTAAAATCACCCGACTGATACGCTACCAATTCGCAATACTTTAATCCTTGGTCCTGTTCAAATTCTGAGTTGTTTTAAAAATGCCGTACTGAACAAAGTGTTTTTCTTTGTTGTTTCCATTTTGACATTACGATCTCTTGTACAGCCTATTAATCTAAATTTGAGTCTTACAATTGGGCTCATTACAAGTAAAAACATTTAAAACAAAAACCCATTACCAAGTATTTGTAAAATAAGACCAATTTTTTGACCGGGCCTACATTAGACTCGTAACCTTCAAATCTTTATAGTTCCCCAACGGATCATTCCAATCTTTTAGAGGCTGGATGAGACCGAAAGTTGAATTGGTTGGACCATTGCTGGGTCATTTTTGTTGTTAGTCCCCTTATTGAATCCAAAATCTCTTGAGAACTGGAAGGACATATATATGAAACATTTAGTTCTTCAATCATTCAACTAGGCAGTTGGGCCATGTGTGATGCAGGCAAGGAACTGTTGGATATGAATTTTTTTTTTGGGTTTAAGTTTAATTGGAAAATCTTTTTGTAATATTTTATTTTGGCATGTTTAATTAGATTTTTGTTAGGGTTTTATTATTTATTTATTGAGTTTTAGTTATAATAGGAGAGTGTCCACATTTTAGATAGTTTTCTTTATTTTATTGTTTTTATTTATTTAGTTGAGTTATTTTGTGGGACCCAATGTACTCCTATTTATAGGCAAATTTCTTATTGGATTGATATGATGGATTAGAAGGGAAAAAAAAAGGACTCTCGGCTCTTCTCTCTCACGGTAAACTCTCTTGATCTCACAGTGTCTCTCTCTCTCTCTCTTTAATCTCTCTCTCTCTCTCTCTCTCACGGTAAACCCTCTTTTCTTTCTCTCGATCTCACCCATGTCTCTCTCTCACGGTTTCATCTCTTCCCGCCTCTTCCCCACTGCTGTGGAAGACTTTTCTTTCCCTTCCTTTTGGTGGTTTCCTCGATTCCCTTTTCCCTCTATAACTTGCTATCAACTATCCTTTCCCTTTCCCTTAGGTTACACTTCCCTTTCTCTTTTGGTTCTTTCCCTTCCCTTTGTTATCCCTTTTCTATCCCTCAGTGTTCCAATCTTTTCTCTTTTGAATTTCTTCCGCATCATTGTGGTTCAAGTTAAACCCTAAAGGAATGATATGACTTAATCAAGAATCTTCTTTTTTGATAAATGTCCTTGTTTTGGAATTTTTTTTTTCCCTTTGGTAATAGACTTTATTGGGATTTATGCTACTGATCAGCCCTTTGATTTATGGCATTAATTACTTCTTTTATTATGGGAATCACATTTTCATTGATTTAAAAGCTTTAGTAATTTAGTAGTCTCAATTTTGTGTTTTTTTTTTTTTTTGGGAAAAGAAGTAAAATGTAACCCATTAATTGTATTCGATAAAAGATAAGATAACAATGAACTAATGATCAAGGATTAAAGTATAGTGTATCGGTAACGTATCGGTCAGACGATTTTAAGAGACGTATCGTATCGTGGATACACTAAGATACGTTAGGACACAGGGCAATTTACACACAGGAATGATTAGGGAACGTACAAAACACAATTTTTAAGCATAAAAAAATATAATAAGCAATCTTGAAGTATTTCCAAAGATTAGAGATATAGTTGATGACATTCAATGAGCTACAACCTTCGGTTTCCATGAACTGTAGATTTTCAGCAAAGAAGAAGACCAGAAAAGTGGAAAAAAATAGTTGACAAGCTGTATAAGTGAGTATCGACCATATCGAGGTGTATCGGTCCGTATCAAGGTGTATCGAGCCGTATCGGCAAGTGTATCTTATTTTTTGCGAGAATGGAAACATAAGTGTATCGACACGTATCGAGTGTATTAACCGTATCAAGCCGTATTGGTTCGATACATTAGATACATGTGGATACACTTTTTGTTTTAAAAAAAGAGATAAGTATTGAAGAGTATCGTATCAACCACTGCCGATACGGATATGTATTAGTGGATACGGTGCGTATCGTATCGATACTTAAAACCATGCTAATGATACTCTAATAAAAGTATAAAACAACAACTGGATTTGTGTGCTGGTCTGCTGATGTCATCATGGTTGGCTTTAATTGATCCGTAGCCTTTTACATTTCAATGCCTAGGTCGGATTTAAAACATTGCTTCATTTTCCTTTGCCTTACCTTGAACACTTTACATCTTTTAACAACTCAGATTAACAAACCCCACAAGCTTGTCTTTCCATAGATTCTCACTCATTTAAATTGTTGTCAATATGTTTAATTGATTGATTTACAGAGACAGGAACTTAATGAATTATCTTCTTCTTCAATTTCTTTCTGTGCATTTTTTTTTCCTACTTCTGGACAACTTCCTCACATTCTGTGGCTGATTTACAACTTGCAGTTGTCTGCATTTTCCTGCTATCTCCTTGTATCAAAAACTGTCTGGCTCTTCCTTTTCCAGCAACCTATTTCTCCCTTCCTCATTGGGGTTCACTGGTTTCCGTCTTGGCTTAGATTTCAACTTCACCTTCATGAAGTAGTTGTTAATTGTTATTAGGAAATATTTAAAAACATTATCATCATCTGAGGAAAGATTAAAATTTTCAAGCAATATGTTCTAGGAAATTAAAGTAACACCCACTTCTAAAAAAATTCAAGCTTAATAAAGTATAGTTTGCTTCTTAGGACACATCTGATGGTGTAAGGGTGTATTGTACATACCAAGGTTTGGAATTTCAGTTTCTTGCCTGGTTTCAGCCAGGCCAAAAACTGAAATTTCGGCCAAGGAATAATTTCTTCTTGTCAGTGGTTGTAAAATTGTAAGGGTGTATTGTACATGTGTTTTTAAAATTGTTTATCACAGAGGAATAATTTCTTCTTGTCAGTTTGCAAGTTCGAAAGAAATTTATGCAGAAGTTGACACATGCTAAAAATATTTGAAATGGACAGCAGTAGAAAGTAGCTGATATATGATGAAATAAGATTGTCTAGTTGTCTTGGCCAAATTTAAAAAGAAAATTGGAATCTGTTATCAACTACGAACACTATACTCTTTCTTCTCCTTACATTTCACCTTTTCAACGACCTGATTCATAGTTTCCTGCTACTACCAAACACTATACTCTTTCTTCCCTTATGCCATAATACTGCTCCTGGAAATCAGCTTGGTATCAGATCAACCAGGCTGGTATGGGTCCACACTGATCCTAATCTCTAATAGGAGCAGATTGCTGATCCACATTATTTAATATTTTCCCTATCTGAATTGTCTGGGACTCTGGATCGCCATAGGAGCAGATTGCTGATCCACTTTATTTAATATTTAACCTGTCTGAATTGTCTGGATCGCCTTATCTAGATTGGTATCACCCTGGAACGATCTGGGCTACCTTACTCTCTTTGCATCATTCTTGGGCATGGAGCAATGTATGTATGGTTCCTCAATGCTACTAATCCTACACCACAAGGGCAAAAACAATAACACAATGCAGAATCAAAAGTACCAAGGCAAGGCAGATGCTGCGTACACCAGGAACAGCGTAATGACATCATCCAACACCTCAACTGCAAAATCAAAAGTACAATGCAGCTGCATTTGATCAGCCTGGAACGTTCTGGACTACTATATCACTATTTGCATCCTTTTCGGGCATGGGGCATCATGTGTTCAGTTACCAATGATATAGCAGCCCACTGAAGGGAAAAAAATGAAAACACAGTGCAACAGCAAATGGTTCACCAAATCTCCTATGACTAGGCAGATGATGCATACATTATGAGATCCGGTTATAATATTTTTTTTTCCCAGCTTAACCATCAAAGTTTATTTAATTTACTATGAAATCAATTCTTTGACAATTATGCATTCTAGTTTTTTATTGTACCCTCCTGCTGTTCTCACAGATTTATTTGTTGCACTGACTCATACTGGGAAAGTATCCAATGAACAATGTTCCATTATGAGTTATAGTTTCTAGAGAACATTTAGTGGTTCTTATGACAAGCTGAAGTCCACCAATGATGCCTTCTTGAATCTAATGCTTTAAACTCGATAAAGATATATCCTGTCATTAATGCCAAAAGCATGGGAAAACCAAGTATTTTATATGATTTCTTGTGTAGTTTACTGTTATATACTCATAACATAGAAGAATTATTGGAATCTTAATAATTCACAGGTGCATGGAATGCCATTATCTGTAGGCGTTGGCAGTGTGATTTTTGAAGAAGGATTTTCTTTGTTGTTGTCACCAGCTGCTGCTGGATCTGTTTGGAAAGCTTTTTTAAATCTTGGTGCCATCCCAATGGGTGCTAATGCATGGGAAAGATTGAGAATTCTACAAGGTACCAAGCTCTTGATGACATTTCTAGAATGGGATGCTCTAAGTGCTTTGTCTTGTATATTTCTTGGATTGTCCAATAAATTGCGTTACCAATTTGGATACAATTTTCTGCCTTGCTATTAAATTTGAAATCCATTGCTACAATTTTGAAACCTTCTTTTTGCAACATTTTTCTCGGCAATATCCTAAGCCTTATAAAATATTGATCGTGCAGTTTAGTAATTATTTGAATTCATCTATCTCATATGAAGTTTGACTTTGTATTAATATAGCTATCTTTGTAAAGGGCAAGGTTCGAGGTGCCGGTTTCGACCAGCCTCGAAACCAAGTTATCTCGGGTTTTGAGTAGGTTTCAGTTGAAACCTGGGATTTCTCGGGGGTCAAATCGAAACCTTGGTTTCAAGGCCCAAAATTTTTTTTTATCTGATTTTTCTTCTTCTTTTTTTATTTTTTATTTTTTATATAGCATATTTTAACCTTTCTTCACCAACTACCACATTACTTTTAAAAAGAAAAACATTCAAAATGATAATATGAGGTGTGGACCCAAGTTTGCTAGTATACGTTGAAGGCTGAATGCTGTTGTAGCAAATTATGCCCTATGGCCCTAACTATTAAGCATTAATATAATCTAACTATAATATAGGTACTGGACATGAAATTATGTATGGCCCTAACTATTAAGCATTAACATAATCTAACTATAATATAGGTACTGGACATGAAATTATGTAAAGCATTCATTTAATACATTTAATTCTCACCCATAAATTCCATATGGAGTTTCCTGGTGCACTAAATTATGAGTCGCGTACCACAATGGTGTCGATAACGATCCTCCAATTGCAATACATATGTATCCCACATAGTTGTCAAGGCGCCAAGGAGAACCAAGACTTTAGAGGCCTGACGGACGCCCAAGGCAACCAAGGCACCCGATTTTCCAAGGCACTACTATAGTGCCTCGATGCCTAGGCAATGCCTTGACAACTATGGTACCCATGACATAGGTTGAGCCCAGTTTTTTTGAAAATCAGTGACAACTCACATATATACCCTATCATTAGCATAATGGAGGTATCCCAATCTAGGGTATAGCTCACCAAGTGAGGTGGTGGGTGGAGCGGGAGTAGGCATAAATATAGGAGGAGGATAAGAGGATAGGAGAAGATGGAGTTGATGAAAGATGACTCAACACCTGACTCGCCTCTATTCTGACTGCTGGGGTATGAAGTAAAAGAGTCTCCATGCCCATCTCCACACCCACGTCCATATCCACCAAGTGCCGTCGAACCGACCCTCTCGATGCCATTATCATCATGAAGTGCTGGACTCGAGTTCTTTGAGATGAAAGATGGTGCACGCCAATGCTCAGTTCCTCTACTCTCCCCTAAATTCATGGCTTCCTTGGTGCCAAACATGCTTGATATATCCATGGGACTCATCTCATCGGCCTCCTCCTCAAGTCTAAACTGTCTGCATAAACCCGACTATAGTCTCTACTAGTACTAGGTCGTGTACCATGGTCGAAATCCTCTGTGGCGTGATCGAATTGACTCTTTGCCGTGAATCTGACGGGATTTGGCGATGGCTCTTTTACTGACTCTGGCTCTTCCATCTAATCCTCAGTGTCCTTGTCTGAAGATCTTCCCTTGGCTATTTGGAAAGGTAAATGTTCTTGCACATTGCCAGCACAGGTAACATATCCTGTTACTCAGTATGTGACTACTTCCCATCTTCCTTCCCCCCATCCTTTTGCTTTGGCCTTGGTCCATACTGACATCCCCGTGTCTTATACAGAGGCTTTATCTCATCCTAAGTGGAAGGAGGCTATGGATGTGGAGATGGCTGCACTTTTATCCCGTCAGACTTGGTCTATTGTGGATTTACCTGTTGGTAAGGAGGTGGTACATTGCAAATGGGTCTTTATTGCCTGATGGTTCCGTGGAACGCCTAAAAGCACATTTAGTAGCCAAGAGCTTCACACAAACATATGGGATTGATTATTTTGGGACCTTTTCTCCTATGGCTTGGCTCAATTCTGTCTGTCTACTTATCTCTTTGTCTATAAATCTTGCTCTTTGGGATTGGAATGCTTTCTCTATGGTCATCTCCTGAGGCTATTAGAAGCAACCCCGGGATATGTTGCGTAAACTTCATAAAGCTATATATAGCCTCAAGCAGTCTTCCCATGCTTGGTTTGATAAATTTACCAAAGTAATGGTTTCCAATGATTTCAAACCTTGTTATTCGACTCTGTGTTTGTGCACCGCTGTAATTCAAAGGTGGTTATCCTTGTGGTATATGTAGACGATATTATTATTTCAGGAGATGTTGTGACAGGCATTGATGAAACAAAACCTTATCTCCATTAGCACTTCCAAATGAAAGATTTGGGGGCTCTTAGATATTTTCTTGGCATTGAAGTGGTTTGTACCCCAAAAGGTATCAGTTTCTCTCAGCGCAAATATGTTATTGATCTGCATACTGAAACTAGTATGTTTGGATGCAAACCCATTGATGTTCCTATGGATCCTCATCTCAAATTAACTACTTGTGATAGTGCTGATTATGGTGATGTTCATCAGTATCGCTGACTTATTGGCAAGTTTATCTACCTGACTATAACTAGGCCTGATATATCCTATACTGTTGGAGTACTCAATCAGTTTATACAAACTCCAAAACAAGTTCATTGGGATGCTACATGTCGTTTATTGCGGTGTCTAAAAGTGGCTCCTGGTAAAGGATTGCTTTATCAATCACATCGGAATATTGATCAATGTGGTTATTTTGATTCTGATTGGGCTGATGTTGTTGACGATTGACAGTCTACTACTGGTTATTGCACCTTTCTTGGAGGGAATCTTATTACTTGGCGCAGTAAAAAGCAGACAACTGTTGCTAGATCAAGTACTAGAGCTGAATATCGTGCTATGGCTCAGACTACTGCTGAGTTATTGTGGATCAAGAATATTCTTGGTGAACTTGGCTTTCCAATTTCTCAGCCCATTTCTATGTATTGTGATATTCAGGCTGATTCACATTGTTAGTAACCCTGTCTTCAAAGAGCATACCAAGCATATCGAAGACTATCATTTTGTTCGTGATGCTGTTATCAGACATACTATCTCAACTCTGTTTGTTAATTTTGAGTCACAACTCGGTGACATGTTTACTAAGGCTCTATTCAAGCCAATGTTTCTTCACAACTGTTCCAAGCTGGGTCTCGAAAATATTTATACTCCGTCTCCAGCTTGGGGGGGAGTGTTAGCGCATGCAATGTCGAGGTTGCTTCGACTTGGTCAAAGCAACTAATGTAGGAGTCATTTTCCAATTATGAGCATGAGTCCTTTTCATAGTTGTACACTGCTGCTTTGACGAAGCAGTAGCTTAGGATCTTATCCTTGTTTTATTTAGTTACTTTTCATAGTAGGACTCTAACTTATGGTGTAGTTAGGACTCTAACTTATGGTGTAGTTAGGACTCTTAACTTATTTTGTAACTAGGACTCTAACTTATAGAGTCCTAGATCTATTTGATTTCTGTTTACAGCTTTTTATAAATAAAGACGATAGGGGGAGAGGAGCTAGTTTTCTAGTTTGTGATCTCTCTCTTCCCCCTTTTTACCTCAGATATCTCTTTTTCCTGGTTTCTCTTGCAACACTGACATTTTCTCTCTCCTCTCTGACACTCTCTCTCCTACATGACGATGGGGGCCCCCTATTGTGATACCATTTCCTGCACTCCCATTGGTGCGGCGTGGGTTATTTCCCCAGATTGACGTTGTCTGAAACAGTGTAGGAGTGAATCTGTGAGTGATTACACGAGGGAAAGTCAACTGTTATTAGTTTGACCTTCTGCAATGAAGTCCAAATTTGCAGCAAGGATGATTTGGTACACCATACACATTATACGTCTTATAGTGACAGTCAAGGCTGAAGCTGACTTGGGTTAAGGTGGTGTAAAAAGGGGACTGGGATCGTCTGCTGCACTTCTGTGCAGCAGTCTCAATCCTAAGCGTTGGGAGGGTATCGGGAAACAGTCCAGATGCACTTTAAATGCTCAGGATCTCTGCTACACAGGAGTGCAGCAGAGGATCTTTTTCCGTAAAAAGGTGAGAGTGCTTCTGAGTTAAAAGTAGCTAGGATATACATAGGTTGGAATGGTGGAATAGAATTCGTGTGTTGGATCCCAAGTAGTTGGCTTAATACTTTTTTAAGTTGAGTTTTAACTCTTTTTTTTAACCGTCTATTTTCCCCCTTCCCTCTTGGATGTTTGAAATTTGAAATTGGTTAGTGTCGTCATGTTAACCTCAACAGAATTGCTGTTACTGGAGTGGAAGATATGCAGAATTTGGATGATCTACTGGAACATCTAGAAGATAAATTTGACATGTTCCCTCTAGAGTACATGGTATTCTTTATGTTCCATCATTTTCATAGGAGTTGTTGTCCCTGTTTTAGAGGTTCAAAGTTACATTGTTTTTGGGTAAAATGGCAACATTCTGCTGGAGAAGAATTCCTCAAATCACAGAGACAGAAGTCCTGACTACAATGTATTACATCCCTCTTCACTTGCTAGCATCCATGGTCACCAATTGGAGATGCTCCATAGAGAATTCCCTTGCAAAATAAAGTGAAAAACTATGGTCACTGTTTGAATGGGAAATACCAAGTGCTTAATTGTACAGGTACACTCGATGCTCTTTGGAGAACAATAATTGCTTCTTTGAAGCATTCCATCACCATCACCCTGGGAAAAAAAAAAATTTAAATCTCGGTTGAGGATATTTTGTGAAGACAGTTGTATTATTTTTTCTTCTCTTCTGTCATCATTCCTTCTTTTTTTTTCCTTAAATATTTGTACTTTTTTTCCTTTAAGATTTCGTAAAAAATTATCGGCTGATTACATTTTCTTGTATTTTATTTAAACATTACATATGCTTTGAGAATTCATACATTTTTTTTTTTTTTTTTGACACCAACTAACATGTACAGGAAGACCATTTCCTGGCAAGGAGCTCACTAATGAATTCAATGTCCTGGAAGCTGGTCTTTGGAATTCAATTTCTCTAGACAAAGGTATCTCTTTATTTCCATAAGATTATGAGCATGTTAAGATCTGATGGCAACCTGTCATTAACAAATCTCCTCAGGATGTTATAAAGGGCAAGAGACAATTTCTAGGCTCATCACATATGATGGGGTCAAACAGAAATTGTGGGGCATTCATCTGTCCACCCCTGCAGAACCAGGCAGCCTCATTACAGTAAATGGCAAGAAGGTACCATCATTTTACCATTTATGATAATCTTCAGGTTTCCTGTTATCTTATTAACCAATTTGCTAGATTCTAAACAGATAGGAAAGCTCACAAGCTGTGCAGCTGGAAGAAAAGATTCCGAGTATGTTGGCCTTGGTTACATCAAGAAGAACACAGCTTCAGTTGGAGATGAGGTAAGTATTGGAGAGACATTAGGTACATTAGTGGATGTTCCCTTTCTAGCAAAGCAGACTCCTCTGACAAGATCCATGAGTCGTTGATATTCAAGGATCATTTCCTTAAAGTTGGATTTGATTTGGCTGTTGTATGTTATGATTGAGATTTTGGCTTCATGCCCTTGTTATAGATCAAAATTAATTATAAAAGTTTGATGGTTGTTGGAGATTGTCAGCCAAAGGCTTGAGTACAGTCATTTTCATTGGAAGTAGTGAGCATTGCCTCTCATGCATGGTTTGAGGACTTGGGCAGGGAATGGCCCGCCTGGCAATTCAGCTCTGTTCACCCCGATCCCTGCATGTTTGGAGCAGATTCTAGGGTTTGCAAGTCTGATTCTGGCTGATCTGGCATGGAATTGGATCTGAATCGGCCAAGGTTGACGAGTCATTGAATCCATGTTCTTTGAACTTTGTTCTCAGGCCCTCTGCTTTTGCCACTGAAATTCCAAGTGCGATCAGCGACAAAAGCTCACTATACTCGCTTTTTTTAAGGTTTTCATTTGGAAGTTGATTTTTTTCCAAAATGTTCCCCCAAACATGCGCTTCAACTGAGGTTAATAATTTCTTCCTACAAACAGCAGACCAACATTGAGTCAACTAGTTTAGTGAAATGGAGTGCAACACCTCCCAATTCCATTTTGATACACCTTAATCAAGATATGAAAAAACAACCCAAAAAACCCTTGTCAATAAACACAATTTATACAAACGAAATGATTGAAGACATGAGGTTGGATTAAGTAGAGTTCATAAAGAAATGAACGACCTTTTCAATAGCACAAAAAGAAAATAGATTTAAATCTACTCCATTAGTATTCAAATAGAAGGGGGCGATAGAGAAAGAGCAAGGAGACGTGGATGGAGGATTACATCTAATATTATGTGCATAGAGAAAACGAGATTGGGATTTGGTGAGAAGTGTCACATTAGCATCTAATGCAATATGTTGCATGATTGACGAGGAGAAAGATAAGAATCTCTTTTTTTTTTTTTTTTTTTTTCAAAGACTCCATACTGTACGAAAAATTGAGCGAAGGTGAAGGACTTAAAGGGTCTGTTTGATAATGCTCCAGATTTTGGATTCTATGGATTCTGAGTCTTAAGGAGCCATTTTGGAGTAGAAGTGCATTTGGTAAACCCGGTTGAATTTAAGCTCCCACGGAATGAACTGGATTCAAATTGGTTTCAGAATCCAAATTTGTAGAGTATAAAAAAGGTGCTTTTTGTTTTGGAGTAATTTTTTTGCGAAGAAAGAAAGTAAAATAGAAGTTCTCCTCTCTCATACTCCTCTCTTCTTCACAAAACAAAGACTTGACCACTGCCGCCGCTGCCACCACCACCACCGCCACCACCACCACCCACCACCGCCACCTCCCACCACCACCACCCACCAACCACAATCACCATCCACCATCACCCACCATCACCAACACCCACTACCACCACCCGTCACCCACCACTATCACCGTCACTTTTCTAGATTTCGATTGGGGAGATAGTGTTTATCAAACATGTTTCTGTTCCAAAGATACTCTGGAATCCATTCCAAAAATACGTTATCAAACATGTTTTTACTCCTAAATAATCTTAGAATAGCCTGGAGTAGAATTCTTTTTTGAACCAGAATCCAGAATCCAGAATAGAAGTTTTATCAAAAAAGGCCTAAGGAGTAAACTTATTCTTATGAATAAAGAGATATTTTTCACAGTCCTATATTATAAATTTGTAAGGATAGGCTTTTAAGTGTCCAAATTATTGAAGAACCAGAACCAGACCATGCCATTGAGTTTCTAGTTTCAAGACCATTTTAGTAAATGGGACGGTCCTTGGAATGGTCCTCTTCGAACTGCAACTAGTAAGGAATCGTCCCATTTACTTGGAACCATCCAAATTTACACCTTTAGGGAGGACAAAGAGAAAGGGGGGAAGGGGGTGCCTAAAGGCATAATATCAAGACAAGAAATCGATCAATAAGATTGTCAACCATAGAGCTTTTCTTTATATATAAATATATGGTAGAAGGATCCCAATTGGAGGGTAAGCCTTGGCACAACAATAAGGTTGTTCCATTGTAACCTGGTGGTCATGGGTTCAAATTTGAAAACAGTCTCTCAGCAAAACAAGGGTGAGGCTACATAAATAAGCCCCTTGCCATAAACCCAATGGTGGGTACCTCATGCACTGGGTATGCCCTTTTATCCCACAATGCCAATATGTGGGATCATTTCCTATGTCCTCTCACATAATGAGCATGCCTCAAATGTGGACCCTTGTAAATGATTCCATCTTCTACCCTCTCATTGGTTTGGTTTCCCACACTATTGGTGTTAAATGGAAATTAGTATGTGACTTCATTTTAACAATTGTTTTCCTTCTTTATAAAATCGAAATCAATCAACAAAAGGTTAAAACTGTAATATTACATCCAATAAATAGATTCCCTCTAAATGAATTATGTACTAACACCTGAAAGAATTCATGAGTTCAACTCTCCTTGGCCTACTTATCATTAAAAAAAATTCAAATGTATGATGATGGGTAAATTTGTCATGTCGCTAGTGACAACAATAAATCAAGAAGGAAACTCAATTACTGTGAGTGACTTACTCTGGAGTTCCTTCAAACTTTTAAGTTTCAAACGTAAATACATGTCCTAAAATCTCTCATAATGTAAATCATATCTAGGATATTTGAATTCAAATATTTTAACTATATTCATCTATTTAAAAAGAATACAAACTCCTTCGAAAAATTATTGAGGAGATTCAAAACCAAAATTTGCTTCTTAATGGTATCAGAGAGCTTCTTGACCAACGCCTATCATCTTGGTCCTCTCTTTCATCCTTTTTTTCGTAAATGACAATTACCACCTCTTCCACTACGTCTTCTAGACATCAAACTACTACCTCTACCATTGACTCCCCAAAAAATGTTATTCAATATCTTTCTATCAAACTCAACCGAACCACTTATATATGTATTATGGAAGTTTTAGTTACTTCCCCTTCTAAAAGCTCATGATCTTATTGGTTACATTAATGATGAGTTTGCTTCTCCACCTCAATATCTTCCTCTAACCCCAACCACAGTGCCAGCTTC
Source organism: Protea cynaroides (assembly GCA_028583415.1). Taxonomy (NCBI): domain Eukaryota; kingdom Viridiplantae; phylum Streptophyta; class Magnoliopsida; order Proteales; family Proteaceae; genus Protea; species Protea cynaroides. The sequence continues at coordinate 92,518,914 of CM053271.1, forward strand.
TGAGCTCATTCCTCCCACTTTAAATCCTACTTACACACTGTGGCATAAACAAGATCAACTCATTCTTAGCTGGTTGATTTCCTCTCTAATTGAGCAAGCTCTATCCCAAGTTGTTGGCCTTATCCACTTCGCGACAAGTTGGAACACACTTGAGGGTATCTATGCCTCACAATCTCAAGCACGCATCATGCAATTAAAATTTTGATTGATGCAATTAAAGAAGGGCCCTCTCTCCTGGGCTGAGTACCTTCAACATGCTAAGCAGATTATTGAAAATCTAAATGCTGCAACCTGTCCAGTCTCTAATTAGGATATCATTCTCATCTCCTTAAGGGCTTTGGCTCTAAGTATGGGTTCCTCCTCAATCAGGAACTTCTAAAGGAATCACATCACTCTACTGTTGATGTCTCCATTGCTGAAGCATATCTCTCTCATTGTGGTGATGGCTTGCTCCCTTCCTCCCACGCCTCCAATCGAGTCTCAACCTCTACAGGTTCTGAAAATAACAGTAACAATGGCGACGCTGAGGTCGAAGACATGGCAAAGGTGGTTATCCTTCCCAATCACAATGCAAACTCTCGAGTGCCTCACCATGCTACTTAGTTCCATGTCAGATCTGCAATCGAACGAATCACATTGCAACCAATTGCTATTATTGAATCTCAAATCAGAATCCTCGTGCTCCTTCTTCTCCAACTGTATGCGTATGTTGCTTCCCCATCCACGTGTCAGTTACTGCTTGGTATCCCGATTTAGGGGCAACACATCATCTTACTTCAAACATGGAAATTTTGAATATGAGCAATCTGTACAAAGGACCTGATTAGATTCGAGTCGAAAATGGTGCAGGTTTGTCCATATAGTATATTGGTTCTCAAGCAATTTATTCTCATTAGTTGAAGCTTAATGATCTTTTAGATGTGCCTAAGATTACTAAAAATCTCATTTTTGTCAGTAGATTCACAACTGATAACAATGTATACTTTAAGTTTCACCCTCGGTTTTGTTATGTTAAAGATCAAAATGACTGGCAAGGTTCTCCTTCGGGGTTGCATGAACATGGAGTGTATCATCTTGAAGATACAGTTGCAAGTAAAACCAGTACTGCACCAAGGGCTCTTGTAGGCAAGTCTGCTACTCCATCCATTTGGCATGCAAGGCTTGGACATTCTTCAGCAATGACTCTTTCATTCATCTGCAAAACAAATAAATTGGAATGTTCTTTTGATCCACGCAGATTTCCCCTAACAGTTGCATAAGTAATAGATTTAGGTTAGAAAACCAACATCGACTAACCTATAAGTCAATTGTATGGGTCCCAAGACACATTGGGAACCCTACGGTTAGATCCCCGAGGGATCCCACAATCAAATGGTCTATCTGTAGGTCTGCTGGAGGAAAGGAGACTGTTGGAAATATCTGCAGGCACCTATCCACTGAGTGGGTTATATTTAGCCTAGAGGAATGTTCCCCCGATTTACATTGCCTTATAAGCTTAACTGGAAAAAGGGAGCCCAGTGGTAATATCCATCGAATGAATCAGTCGGTTAAGCCTACAATTGTTCTTAGTCCAAATGAAGCACTCTATGGAAATGATCTAGAAGGAATTTCTACCGGCACTGTAACCACTGCTTGGAGATAGAGGGCTTCCAAGGTTTCTAAGGCAAGTCGGAGGAAATATACCAAAGGTAAGGTTCCACTGGTTCAATCCTCCGGCCAAAGCCAAATCGAAATATTATAAGTATTAATAAACCAGAGGATAAGCCCAAATGGCTTGGTTGTACCGGGGCTATGGCTAGCCCCATCCAACGGTTCTTATCCTCCAGCTAACCTCGAGAATTAGGGTTTGATTGTGTTCTTGGTCCATTCTTTGGTGAATCCACCCCAATGGCTTTCTCAAGCCATTCCATTGATGGGGAATCCCCCACACATGATTTATTAGGTTTGTTGGGTCATTTAGGTTACCCAATTAGTGGGTGTTCATGGTTTACTCATTAAACCTAGGTTATCTAGGCTTCTTTTATTGGGGTTGAGAGGTGTTTACATGGAGGAGAGGGTACTTATTTGTAACCCTTGAAGGTGGGAGTGATTTTCCCAAATTGGATGCCCAATGGCTGGTGAGGGTTGCTTGATGGAGTTTCTTTTCCAAAGTTGGAGCATCTTCAATCCTTTTAACAACATTTATGGGAGTGAGGACCACTATTTATAGTGGAGAGAGAGAGCCAAAAGGGTTGGTTTTAAGTCAACCCGGGGTCTGCACTGGTGGATAGCAACCGGTGGATGTTGCCACCGGCACACATTTGTCAGTTGGGGTAAAAAGCAGCCTTGGGTGCTCCTTTCAACATCCAAGCTCATGGTTCGCCTTGGGGGTTCTTTTAAGGCCTCTTAAATGAATTTCACGCTAAGGTAAATGTTTTTACCTAGCATTGTGCATGTCGTCTCACTCCAGCTTTGGATCCCACTGCCGACAAAGCGGGAAGACCTGCCATAGGCAAAATCCCAGTTAATAGGGGATTTTGGGTGCATATCTTACATCGACGGTCCACTTTTTCTCACTAACAGCGTCATGTGGAGGACGCTCATATGAAGAGGAAGCTTTTGCCTCACGACAGTCTTCTTGACAGCTAAACGTGGCAATGTGTAACTAGCCATGGGTTCGTCACATTAAATGAAGGTCGCGATATCCGAGATCGAGGAGATATCAAAGATATCAAGGATATTTCTGAAGATATTAGACCATCAAATACTTTCTGACCCAGAATTGATTTGTAAACAGACCAAGACAAGTTGTAAAAACAAAATTGACAATTCCGCGGCTAGATAGGGTTGCGAGCTCAAGTTGACAAAAGTCCCGACCCCTATCTTAGGGATCTCTCGGCAAAAGGAGACTGACCTCGTCCAGCCTAGCTTGACAGGTCTTGTCCTACCCTACTTGGCTCGGCAAGACAATATTGCTCCCTCGGCCTTTGCAAGCCTGAAATAACAAGGGCCATCTGATAGGAAAAGGATAAAACCGCCAATCAGGTAAGGACATGTGTCCAACGCTCGATACCAATGAAGAGGGGTCACGTGTCACCGTCCTTAAGGCCATTGGTTGCCAACACATAAGGAGAATAAACGGAAAGGTTATCCCCACAATCTCGAGATAAACTGCAGATTAACCCAAATAAGGGACCGACATGCCAGCTAGTAAGGATATCTTCGAGCTAGGTTAACGGAAGCGGTTGAGGGAAGTCCATTGCAAGATCATAATCTGACGGTCCAGAAGGTCTCCTACCCACGTCCAACCCATTACTTTTAAGGGATTAAATCGTGGAAATCCCATCTTTTCATTACGAGACCGCCATTGCAACTGGTGGCAAGCTACACATATCTAGCGGTATGCCCAAGATTACGGTGATTGCCTCAATCAAGGCTGAAATCTATGTCATCCAATGCCACTATAAATAAAGCTCAGAACGAAGGTAATCGGATCCTAACTTTTGCTCTCACACCCTTATTCTATCAAATTACTTAGACCACTCTCTATAGGAACTCTCATATTCATTTTATACGAAGTTCCATTAAGCTTGTTACCGTTTCTAACTTAGGCATCAGAGTGGGCACAAGATTTATGAATTTGCCTTCTAGTTTCTAATCTGCTTCTATCTTGACAAGTGCACCCACCAAAAATTGAACCAGCAACAACAGATTATTAATGAGTATGAATTGTGTTTTGACTTGTGCTGATGCACGTTACAATATTAAAAAAAATATTATTCTATTATCTTATGGAGCTTGACTCTTATATATAAACAATCAAACTATTTTATTTTATACATGTATTGGGTGGGAATTCATAATTATTTAATTCTTCGAATTATTCTTCCGAGTCGAATAATACGAATAATTCTCTCGAATTCGAATTATATTCAATGATTCTGAAAAATTCTCGCATTTTTTGTCTATAAATAAATATCACGAATAATTCTTTTGAATCCAAATTATACCGAATAATTCTGATACTTAAAAAACTTTTAATATCCTAGTGGAGGACTTAATGTCTTAACTACTATTCTCAAACAAAGTTTTTTGGACAAAAAGAAAAAAACTTAATGCCGTAACTATTTGCATCTTTTCCAATCTAGGACTATTTATAAGTCTAAAAATCACGTCATAATACATAATAGATCATTAATTTCATTTTTTTTCCTATGTGAGATTAAATATGAGTATGAAAATCAAATCATAATACAAAGCAAACTATTAATTTCATTTGATAATGTGGAATGAAATATGAGTATAAATAATACAAAGCAAATCATTACTTTCGTGTGTTTCCAATTGGGATTAAATATGAGTCTAAAAATAAATATTATAACACGAGGAAGTATGTAACGAACATGAAAAAGAGATGGATTTCATGAGAATGATTGGATGAATTTATGAATATGTTTAATTTTATGAACATTAGTTCCAATAAATTAGTATTGCAATCATAATAAAATCTAATGATCTACATTATATACTATAATAAAATCTAACAAATCCAACTTTATACACACATACCCATCTATTGTGTAGTATCCAAATCCGAATTTGGATGTAGATCCTATTATGAATTATATTGTTATTTATAAATTAAATATTATTCTAATGTCACTTGTATATTTTGCAGGTGAAATGATTGATTGATAGTGTGAAATATGAGCACCAAATATTAAAAAATTAATATTCAAAATTTTTTGTCCGAATTTATTTTAGACAAAAGGATAATTCCCGAACCAATCCGAATTCGAATTTTATTTGAAGTCTGTTTTTTTTATCGTATCTTTGATCGAATTCTTAAATTATTGAAACGACTCAGTCTGAATTATTCTCCTTCCTAATAATTCCCAAATCTGAATTAAATAACTTGGGGTAGGGTGGGGAAAATTGATTAGAACCGAATTGAATATTAAACGATTTTGATAAGCATTTTCAAACCGAACCAAAATCAAACCATAAAACTGAAACCGCAAACTAGACAGAACTTTGTCCCTCTCCATGTTCTCTGCGAAATCCAGCAAGCATCGAAGCTCGTCGGGCCTACGGACTTGCATTCCATCAGCTCAGCTGAGGCTTGCAATTGTCATGGATCACATACCTGTCTTGCCGCTGGAGAGATGCGCTTCTCTGCAGGTTTATTAAAAGCTTTGTGAGGTTCCGATAGAAGTTGAGTAAAAAAGGAAAAAAAAAAAGGCAGAGAAGAGAGATTGGTCATTGGTCACTAGATTCACAACCATGGGAATCCGGGAAAGCGGTGTAGTGGCTGTTTTAATACGTATAAAAAATTAACGGCCACTCTCTTTTGATTCGTGTGGGTGTGGGAGAGAGACCTCCTCAGCTCGCTAGTTTATAGAAGGTAAATCCGGCCACTCTGATGGCCCAACTACCCAATTGTTCACTTTTAGTTTCAAGACTCAAATTTATTGGGAGTTTTTATCTATCACTTTCATTTTTACAAATTATGAAGCATTTGTATTTCCGTTGTTTTATCATCTCTTTGTTTTTTTTTCGTCTCCTTGCTCTGCACACCAGCTATTCGAGATAATGCTTTGATACCCGTAGTTGATTATTTTCGTCCCAATTGGTATTTCTCATTACAGTTATCATGGCATTGAAGCAGCCGAAGCTTTGGGGCCATTTGTTGGAGAATTTTAGTGCTTGCCGATTTTTTAGCTCCAGAAGGGACTGGGATAAGCTGCGACCCATGATTCTTGAAAGAATCAAGTGCAGGGCTAAAGACTATCCGGTTCGAGCCATGATTCCCGTTGCCAATGATGTTGTTAAAGCCAGGGCACTTCTTATCGAAGGCGTTTCTATCCTTATCAAATCCATCCCAATCAAGGTTTGCAAGTGAGTGTCACAGATTGAATTCTTTATTACTTCATTGGAATTCAATTTGGATTCTTCATATTGTCTTGGTTTTTGTTTATTTGTTGGTAAAAACTATTAATTTGCTTTCCCCTGAATATATCTGGTGATAAATGATTGAAGACACAAAAGCATTGCATTTTTAATGCTATGCTATTCAACTGTGCATTAATGTTGGGTGACTATACTCTCAGTGATATCCATTGAAGTTTTGGGTATATGTTTTATTTTCTAGTCATATCATTGAATTGATAATAAGACCCCATACAGAACTAGCTAAAGAAGATAGTTTGTTGCAAAAAGGCTGATAGAAAGATTGTCTTTAATGTGATGGAGAGTTCGATACTAGAATCAGATGTGATGAGGACCCAAATTTGAGTTGCCTTAGACTAGATTTTTTTTTTTTTTTGTTCAAAAGATGCATCTGACTTTGGATTTTGTATTACAAAGGGTGGAGGGAAGTATCAAATGACTAGTTCAACATCTTGGAAGTTCTATATGTTGAGTGACCCATGATATCATAATCTAGTGTCTAGTTAAAAGTTAGCATTAAACTTCTCCTTTGTCACTATTAGTTTCCTTTACATTGATGGAAAACTCTGCCATATTTCTAAGATGAAAGCAAAGTAACAGGTAATGAATTAACTAATCCTAACTCACTTGTGGAGCTTGGGCTATTAAGAAGATACATGGCTCTGTCTCAACTGATCATGCTCCTGCCATTTTTTCGTTTTATTTTATTTCTTTCTACTTGTTGTCAGAATACTGAACCTGCACAGTTGATTACTTGATTTGTATGCATATAGCTCTAGTTTATAGATATTGGATTCTAGTTTGTTTTCAAGCCAAGAGGTCATAAATTTACTCTTGGGCACAGCTGCATAGAATGATCCAGCATCATTTAAAAGAACCACCATGAATAATCCTGGGTGATTATTGTGAATTTCAGACAGTATAATCCCCAAGGTTGTTACTACCACAACTAGCATATTTCAGATGCTAGACAGGAAAACAAGTTGAGAGGTTCAGAGGTTCATTTAAAATAGGTTCTTCTATTCACAAAGTCAGAAAACTCCATATCAAAAGTATGGTTCAATTAGCTTCAAATAAGCCTTAAAATTAGAAATTTCATCTCAAACAATACACAATCATAAGTTAGTTCATAACTAACTCAAAGATTTCCTCTTCAGTTACTAATTGTAACAAAATAGAAAATAAGAGAAACTTGAGAGAATGAAGAAGAGGTAGAGAGAATTGATGTTTTCCTCTCCTCATAGCAGTTACTATTTATAGACAAAAGAAAAGGGTAAAGTGATAGGTCTAGAATTTTACAAGATAAAGAAGTCCTAGTTACGAATTCCATATGACAAGAAATCCTAGATAAACAATAAATCTTAGTTAGACAATAATACTAGTCTCCTAATTACATAAAATGAATTAAAAATAAGGAGGACTAAGTCTAGAATTTAACTTAATCCCAAAGATTAAGGCTGCCAATTTGGACAGCTGGTTAGTACTAAGTTAGGTGACACCTAGACAGCAGAATCAAAACCGTACAATCTTCAATACTAATAATAAGGAATATGACTTCTTTAAGTGAATACTAGTTAACATTTAAACAATTTCAACAGAAACTAAGTATACAATTAGGCATTACACTGCAGCAAATACAATCATTAGTGGTAACAGATCCCACGACCCACGTTTTCTCCCCTCGGAAATGGTCCACAACAGTATATGCAATTTCCTTTTTTCTAAAGATATTTAAAATAAATAAATAAATAAATAAATAAAAGTATGCTAATACCAGCCAAAATATTCTAGAAAAAAAATCTAATTTAATGTTCACGATGACGGACTAAATACTCCATGTTTTAATTTTCTTACCCAAAGAAATCAAAAGTGAACTCGAGAAAGAAATTCTCAAGGCTGAAATGTTTTGGGCACTAAAGTTGTTTTTCATCTAAACTCAAATCAATCAATTGTATGAACTTTTCCTATTCTAATTTAAGATTAGAGATACTTATTATTATGTATAATATGCTCTATATTTACTTCTATTCACATCACATAGAAGTAATATACTTATCTTATAGATTCAATCTATCATAAATATTCTAAAAACAGAAAACAAAAAATATTAGAAGTTAGAAACTAGACCCCAATCTTGAGTACCTAGCGCTATCTGTAACAGCAACCCATTAAAGGGAGAAAGAATTCTGTCCTGCTGCATGGGGGGAGTAGTATCCATGCAGCGTATTATAGCCATTGGATTCGGATTAGTAGATACAACCATTGGATCTAATTAATGTTTAGTTTAGTTTAGTTATTAAACATTAAAAGAAAATAGATATTCATTTAGATACATGTAGGATTACAGTTCAATCAGGTAACTGGTTGCCTATATTTTTCCGCCCCCTCTCTATCTCGCCCTCTCATCATTGTTTGAGATTTTTGCAACTGTTGATCTTCTTACCTCTCCCTCTCTCTTTTCCTCTTCTTTCTTCAAAAACGGGGACTGACAAATGTGGGATTTTAAGGGAAACGAATAAGTTAAGATGAGTTAGACTTTGTAAATTTAGTTGGTCTTCTTCTGTGAGGCCCCAAGTTCTCTATTCTTCTTGAGCTTGTAGAATCGAATTTGAACAGATAATGGTCTAGATGGTTTTGGTACTCTTGATATTACTTCTTGGTATAGTCTGATATACGGGGATGGAGAAAATTCCTTGCAGCTCTATTTCTAGTGGGATTAGATCTATATGTGGTTATACAGTTGAACTAGCTGCTCAACATAAATGATTGAAGCAACCTGGATGCTAGACTAGATGCCTATGAACATGGTCTGGGTACGGATACAGTTGGATCTGACCTGTTGACGTGCCTGATCGTAAAAAGTGTTAGTAATTGGCAATACAGTTACATGTGAATACGTTTATGATTGAGATAAAATAGAAGATGGTGGGTGGGTGGGGAGGGGGGAGAGAAAGAGAGAGAGAGAGAGAGAGAGAGAGAGAGAGAGAGAGAGAGAGAGTGATAGCAAAGTATGTGTTACCTGTGATTACGTTCCGGTCACCATCGGAGATGAAGAGTAGGACCGACAAAACCCTAGAAGACATAATGTCCTCTCATGATGATGATGAGAAAATAAGAAACCGATTACCTAGTCAACCAATTTTCTTCTATGTATTTGAGTAAAAAAAAAACTACTTTTTAGTATTTTTTGGATATAAATTAAAGGTCAAGTTAGATCTATGGTTATTATGTAATATTGGGATCCAATGGCTGGAATCGATGCTGCTTGGATACTATTCCCCCCACGCAGCCGGACAAAATTCTTTCTCCACCCATTAAAACACCCTTTTACTATAAACAAACCAGTAAATAAAAAGCCCAAAGCCATATAACCCCTTGGGGCCTTGAAATAAAGGTTAATTATGCCTAGTCGAGCTAGGCTGCCTGCATAGCCATCTCAGATTTTAGTAACAATAATCTACCATTGGCCAATAGCCTCTTAGACAAATTTGGCACCAGCATTGCCTCTCCATGGAATTGACTCAGGTTCGAGTCACTAGGGTGATGCATGCCACTGTGGGTGGTAAATGTAATGATCTGCAAAACAAACTAACCATTGAAATGGCAAAGTTCGTGTCCGAGTTACACATGTATAACTTCTTTCTCTGGATTAGTGGTTTCTTATGAGCTGCTAAATCGTGATATAAGAAACAGAAAACACAAATATTTGTTTGGGATGATAAATCATGTCTTTTTTTTTTTGTTTTCCTTACTTGATTCATTAAAATCTCTGCAGGTTCTGCCCAGAATTATTTATCGGTGAGAGTGGCCATCTGATTCAAACTTGTCATGGTTTTAGGCGACTTGCCAAGAACCAGGTCCATACCTGGATTGATGGTTCCTTGAATGATATTCTCGTCCCTGTTGAGGCCTTTCACCTCCAGAATATGTTTCAAGATGTCATCAGGCATGATCAACGGTTTGATTTCGAGCGTGTTGCGGCAGTTCTGGAGCTATGTTATCAAGCTGGGGCTAATGTAGATGATGAATGCTTGTACAAGAGCAGCTCAATATCAGAAGCTGGGAAAAATGACAGTGTTGTTGCTCAGTCATTGTCACAGCACGAGCTAACATCAGTGGCGAAGTTAACTTTGGAGGCATGGGAGATGCTGAGATCAGGTATCCAGAAATTATTGTTGGTTTATTCAGCAAAGGTCTGCAAATACTGCTCAGAAGTTCATGTTGGACTCTCCGGTCACAAGGCACGGCTTTGTGGAGTGTTCAAGTATGAGGGTTGGCGGGGTACTCATCTATGGCAGAAGGCCAAAGTAGATGATTTGGTTCCTCCCAAGGTCGTTTGGCGACGACGGCCTCAGGATCCCCCAGTGCTTCTGGACAAGGGACGGGATTTTTATGGGCATGCTCCAGCTGTGGTTGAGCTTTGCCTGCAAGCTGGGGCTACTATACCCGTTAAGTACTTCTGTATGATGAAGATACAAGGTTTACCACCACCCCCTTGATGTGAAAAAGACAGGCATAGCTCCCATGACATAATGTGTATTAGATTTGCATCTGCTTCTGCATCAACGGCTGCGCCAGGATTGCTTCATCAAAATGTTTCAACTTGGTTGGTCAAAGTCAACATCAGATTTGGGAATTTGTGGCCGTAAAATATTCTTAGCCTTGAGCAGTTTGATTGGGAACCATCTTTGGATTAAAGGCCGAGTTATGCAACTCATCATTAGCTTTGGAGTATTGCAGGAGCTTTAAGGTTTCCTGCGGATGTACAAATTTTAGTTTTTAAGTCTTTTGGATCAGAGGCAACAGATATTTATGGACTTAGTATTTAGGTTCATTGACTCTGGATTTTACTCTCTCTCTCTCTCTCTCTCTCACACACACACACACACACACGGATTCACATCGTCTCCTCCCAGTACACTGGGAGGACGCGGCAGCCTTACCCAGATGGCCGCCACGTGACTCTCGGGTGAATTCGAGACCCACGTCAGAGCCGACACCCCTTGTCAGCTTAGCTTGTCGGCTGGGTGTCAACTCAGACGTGAATCTCGGATTTACCCGAGAGCCACGTGTCGGCCATCCTGATAAGGCTGCCACTGTCCTCCCAGAACCACTGGTTCTGGGAGGAGAGGATGCGGATCCCACACACACACGTCTGGACTTGTCACCTGTGTATGTGAACATAGATACAGAAATGGCAGGAAATTCCTGAAGTCACAGCTCCAAAATGAAATTAATGATTGTAGACACTTAAAAAGAAACCTGTAGTCTGTAAATATCCCTGTTCAAATAAATCCGAACTGTAGATCCTTGTATTCATAATGTTTTTTTCTGGTGTAGAATTCTCAGGCATCCAATTGGCTATTGTCAATCATCATTGTTGGAGAGGTTGGTGATAGAGGCCACGTATAGTTTGGGATGAGAAGGGAAGGAGATGAGGCAAATGGTATATCAGAAAAAAAAAATTTATAATAATAATAAATAAAATTTTGCTCTACAATTTAATATATATATTTCCACTTTGTTCTTGAATATTAGAATGCCCCAAGAATTAAAGACCCAATATTCCTTTCTCTAATCCTCTCTCTTATTTAAAAATGTCTCATTCAAAAAGAGTTCCGAATTAGTGAGCCCAGTCCTTCTGCTTGACATTCTCCTCTTACATTTAGTATTTCAAATATCCTCTTTACAAAAGAGTATCTAAATAAATATCATGAATCAGGTCACAAGGGTTCCCATGTCACAAAAAACTATAATATTTGCAAACATGGATTAATTGATAAAGGATCCCACACCTATCTCATCGGTCTGATTTCTGCTTGATACAAGTCAAGGAAGCATGATCAAATTGAGTTCAAAGTGACAAAAACAAAATTACAAAACAATTTTTAGAATCCTTTATAGTGAATGACATCTTGAACAAAAGCATATCATCGGACAATATTATCATTACCCATGAAATTTTCAGTTACTCAAACAAAAAATAAAAGGGGAATACTATCCCATTTATATTGAGGTTCCAATGATGATTTCCTTTAATGCACACTCATGGGGTTACAAGTTTAAATGTAACAACCCTTGTTACATTTAGACCTACCATTATTCGAGAGATGGCCCACTAGCTGAAATGTCTACATGGAAGAACAATATGAATTTGTTTTTACCACAGTTACAGTAATCATTCCCTTCATTCAGTACAAGGAATACAAGAATAGAGGAGACAGAACCAACAAGTTTAAACCTTAAAAAATCAACCAAATCAATAAAATTATTTGAAGTTCACAGAAACACAAAATACTTCTGAAAGATGTATTGATGGTAACACTCTTAGATTGCATCGGATGCTGACAAATAATTGAAACTTTATTCCAAGTTCACAGAAAGTAAAAAATACTTCTAAAACATTATTTGAAGTTCACAGAAACACAAAATACTCATGAAAATTTATTTTAAGTTTATAGAAAGACAAAATATTTCTGAAACTTTTTTTGAAATTAGATAGAATAACAAAATACTTCCCAAACTTTATTTCAAGTTAAACAGACAGACAAAATGCTTTTGAAACTTTATTTCAAGTTAAAAAGAAGGGAAAAAAAAAACTTCTGAAACTTTATTTCAAGTTAAATAGAAGAAGAAAAAAAATACTTATGAAACTTTATGTCAAGTTAAACAAAAGGGAAAATACTTCGAACACTTTATTTCAAGTTCATAGAAAGATGTCAAGGCATACCTCCGACGTTAAGTTAGAAGAAAATAAAAACTAATAAAAAAAACTTGCAAAACTTAATCACCTTCGGCATGACTATCAAAAATTAATCTTGCAGTCTCTAAAATCTATGCAGTATCCGGTGCAACCAATTCAAATCGACAAATAGGACAACACCCATTCGAAGAAAGCCACCTAAAAATACATTTATCATGATATGTGTGACAACAAGATAGAGCCATCACCTCCTCTTCAACCTTGAACTCTTCTTGACAAATTACACACACTTCGTCTGAGGATGAGACCTTAATCTTTTTCATCTTTTTAAAAGCAGGAAGCAAAGTCGAAGCAGTCTCGAAACCAAGAACCTCATAGCTAAACATCAAAATTTTCTCGATCAACTTGGTCAATTCCTCCTTCCTTGCTGAAGTTTTGCAGCAATCAGCAAGAAATGATTCCACATCGTATAACAAAGCTTTTTTTCTCTCTCTCTTATTTCTGGTAGTACGTTGCTGCAAGATCAAGAGAGCCTCTTCAACAATATGTACAAATTTTTCTTCCATCATCAACTCCTCTTCAGATGAAAAAAGGGAAACCATGATTGAATTTGACTTCTCTATAATGGGGGTGTTTTGGCAGACAAAAGTAATTTTAAAAGAGCTACTGTGAATAAAAAGTGAAGGATATGAAAGGAGCTACGAACTTTCGGTAAGATATTGTGAAGATGAGATGTACGTAGAGGGGTTTAAGTGATAATGTGATATATATAGATAGATGATATATATAGCTAGATGGAAAGAGAGAGAGAGCAGTGGATAGAAAACGGTGATAAGAGTCCTATACAGATTGATATAGTGATAGAGTCCTATACTGGTGTCAGTTAATTTAGTCCAAACCAAAAACCGACCCAGCTCGAAGTGGCAAGGAACAAACCGGACAAAGTCTTATTTGGTCAGATTTGGGCTGATGTAGAGATAATATATTGCTGTTGATCCGATCTGGGCTAACCCAATTGTCAGTCCAAAACCAAACCAATTAGACCACCCAAACCTAAATCGATGTCCAAACTGAATTTAAACCGAAAATATGCCCTATCCTTAACATGATTTCTATCTTTATAGATTATTCATCTCACTCCTATCCATTGGCCTCCTCCCACTCCCCGTCTCATTCCATCTTCCTGAATTCAGGTTTATCGTCAAATTTTTGCATAAGACAAAGATGAGAGATATCAGAAAGAGAGGAGAGAGTGGGGCGGGGAGTTACTAACATGTTTATTATCGGTCTAACCATTGGATCAAACTGAACTCAGCCCAATTCCAGCCCAATAAGGGCCCGAAACCATGGAGGACATTGGTGGATTTATTTTGGAGAAAAAGCCACATCAGCTACCGTTTTCTTTGGAAGGAAATTTTTACATGTAATTTCGAAATTTTTATTACTCCACAAAATCAGCTGGGCAGATAGAAGAAAATTTTCTAGATTCTGTGTGTAATTCATTGAGACAACGGTTGATTATTCACATTTGGACACTCATGCCATCCAATGTGTAAGCATGTCATCTCTTTGATCTCTCATCTCCCGCTCTATGAAAAAATTTAACAATAAAACTGAATTCATAAAGACACGGATGAGATTGAGAGTGGGAGGAAGCAACCGGATAAAAGCGAGATGAAAAATCTATAGAGATAGAAATCATGTTTGGGATAAGGTGTATTTTCGGTTTAAATTCTGTTTAAATTCGGTTTGGATATCGATTTAAGTTTGGGTTAATATCGGTTTTAATCTAATTGGTTTGGTTTTGAACTGCCCGTTGGGTTAGAACAGACCAGATCGAGAGCAATATATTTTCTATATATCAGCCCAAATCTGATCCAATAAGATGTTGGTCTGGTTTGTTCCATGCCATTTCTGGCTGGGTCGGTTTTCGGTTTGGACTACACTTTGACACGGCCAATTTCACACTCTCTTTTCATCTATCTATATATCACCTAAACCGTGTGCACTTCATTAATTATCTCGTCAATCTCCTTGAGCGTGTATACATTATCCTCCAAAGATAAATTATACAGAAAAACTGGATATATATATATATATATATATATATACTCTCAAGTTCTCAACTGCCTAACTGATTTTGTGGAGTATTAACAAGTTTCCAAATTATAAAGCAACTTCGATTTCCTTCAAATTCCTGATATCTCTCTCTCTCTCTCTCTAATAGCATCCCATGTATATCAGTACGTATATGACTCTTATCATTTAAACATCTATCTATCTATATATATCACATTATCACTTAAACCACATCTCATCTTCTCAATAAGGAAGCTTCCCCAAACCATTTTTTGAACAATATTGACAGTTTTACCGAAATTTCCTAACTCCCTTTATACCCTTCCCCTCGCTTTTACCATCTTCCTATGTATTCACAGCAGCTCTTTTAAGATTACTTCTATCCGCCAAAACACCACCATTACATTACAGACAAGTAAATATCCTTACCGTTTCAATCTTTCAATCATGGTTTTGTTAGGATCGGGAGAACGCAAACAAACAAGAAGCACACGAAGAATTAACGTGGTTCAGCACCCCATCGTGGGATGCCTACGTCCACCAGAGAAAAGAGTGACTTTCTTCTATTCCCAAGAACAGTCTACAAAATTCTCTACCTGACAGGCCTATCTCATCCATCGGCCTTACAAATGTTCCAGCTCTCCACTGTCAGAGGAGAATCCTCTACAGCCCTTGTAGCCTTACCTAGGTTTTCCCACACAGAGACAATTTATAGGGAAACCTAGAAACCCTAATCCCACTACAATTATAAGTTTAACCCCATACATGTAATAAACTCATACCCTAATACAAATACTACCCTTATAATTGTGTGGATCCCACAGAATACAAGACACCAACCCAACAAATCTCCACCTGGCTTGAATTCTGCAAACCACTTTGAAGAAAATCCGATGATGTTGATTCTGTAAATCCGTCTCTGCCAAAATGCTACACCCAAACCAGCATAGCCCACACCCCGTCTGGGTGTCCCGTACAGCTCACCGCCGCACGATGTGAAGTGACTCCATCTCTCCCACTGCTGCAGCATCACCGAAAAGATCACCGTCACTCACAGTCCTCCTGCAACTTCAGTTGCATCTGGAACCCGAGTCTCTCACCACCGCACCTCCATTGCAGCCCTTGAGAACCGACTCCTTATCCCAACCCTTTGCAACTCCAATTGCACTTGGAATCCAAGCCTCTCACCTCTACATCTCCAATGCAGACTTAGAGATCCAACTCCTTGTCCCAGCCCGCCAGTACTCCTTGACCCCACGGTGCAACATAAACTGACCATTATGTGCATCGTACCGGGATTCAATCCCGCCGTCAGATCCGACACCCGATCCAACTAGATCCGCCAAGCCATTGAAAACCATCGCTGCCACACATGAGTCAAACTCTGCAAGTCTTGACTCCATGATCCCTGCACATGCGATGATAAGAAGAATCATCTTCCCAACCTGAGATTCCCCTCCATATCTTCTTGTCGGCACAAAACTACTATTTGAAGAAACAAAGAGATGCAGAAATTTCACCCAAAGAAACAGAGGCTGCTGTACGGAGCGAATAACTTGACTTAGAAAACTCCAATAAAAAATCTGACCGTACAGATTGACGAACTATGTGTCCTCTACCTGCTGTCCAAAAATCAGCCCAATCGGACCACGGATGACCACCCGATTGTCTGCTTGATCACGGCTGTGCAAATCACCTACGCCCAGAAAAACTACTACTCTCTTTTTCTTCTTCTTATGATGCTAAACCCTAACCCTAATCCGTTTTTGTCCTATTTAAAAGATTAAATACAAGACAAAAAGAATGGGTTTAAAACACACAAAGGTTTGGACCTTTATCTACAAACCCTAAGCATCATTGTACTAGGGTTTCCCATGGAAACCCTTCTCACGGATTCAGTCCTTTTTTTTTTTTCTTCTTCTTCTTCATACTGCGTACCTCCTTCGTTCTTCAAAGAACCCTAGCTCTGATACCACTTGTTAGGATCGGGAGAACGCAAACAAACAAGAAGCACACGAAGAATTAACGTGGTTCAGCACCCCATCGTGGGATGCCTACGTCCACCAGAGAAAAGAGTGACTTTCTTCTATTCCCAAGAACAGTCTACAAAATTCTCTACCTGACAGGCCTATCTCATCTGTCAGCCTTACAGCGTTCCAGCTCTCCACTGTCAGAGGAGAATCCTCTACAGCCCTTGTAGCCTTACCTAGGTTTTCCCACACAGAGACAATTTATAGGGAAACCTAGAAACCCTAATCCCACTACAATTATAAGTTTAACCCCATACATGTAATAGACTCATACCCTAATACAAATACTACCCTTATAATTGTGTGGATCCCACAGAATACAAGACACCAACCCAACAGGTTTCCCTTTTTTCATCTCAAGAGGAGTTGATGATGGAAGAACAGTTTGTGCGTACTGCTGAAGAGGCTCTCTCCATGTTGCAACAATGTAATACCAGAAATAAGAGAAAGAGAAATGAAACTTTCATATATGGTTGTTTCAGACGTTTCTTATACGGTGTGTGTTGAATCACTAGACTCTTTCTAATAATTACTTGATTATTTTACATTATGTGAGTAGTGTATTTATATATACATTACAAAATATTACATAATATTGTATTGAAATTTACATGGTATATAGGAGCTAATCTCATGTGATCTATAGATGATCACATGGGATTAGATTACAAGAGATTGAGATAGGATTCTTGATGATGTGATGACACATCAATAAATAAGGTTGTTGATGATGTGTTGACAACCTATATATTGAGTTAGCAGATTGTGTGGGATTCAATATATGGGTTGATACACCCCCTCAAGCGGAGGGACATCGGATCTTCAGCTTGTCACGCATTGACTGAAAACGGGCAATTGGTAACGCCTTTGTTAGGATATTTGCAATTTGGTCTTGTGTTGAGATATGTTGCACTTGGAGATGCTTGTTAGCCACTCTTTCGCGTGCAAAGTGGAAGTCGATTTCCACATGTTTTGTACGCGCATGAAATATAGGATTGGCGGAGAGATACGTGGCACCAATATTATCGCACCATAGGATTGGAATGGTGTGTAGTGGGAAGCCTATTTCTTTGAAGAGAGATTCAAGCTAAATGAGTTCAACCGCTGCATCAGCAAGTGCTTTGTATTCAGATTCCGTTGAGGATCATGCCACCGTTTTCTATTTGAGAGAGGTCCATGAGATGAGATTGGATCCTAGATAAATGGCATAACCACCTATTGATTTGCGGTCTATACTATTTCCAGCCCAGTCAGCATCTGTGAAGGCTTGTAAGGTGAGTGCTGAATTTTTTGTGATTAGAAGTTCATGATTAGCAGTTGCCTTGAGATAGCGAAGGATTTGTTTGACCATAATCCATTGTTTGGAGGTGGGAGAGTGCATATATTGGCAGACCCGATTGACGGCAAAGGCGACATCGGGTTGTGTCAATGTGACATATTGCAATGCCCCAACCACAGAGCGATATTGTGTAGGATCCGAAAATGGTACACCCCCTGTTGTGGTAGGTGGCTGAGTGTTAGCCATTGGGGTGTTGATAGGTTTGCAATCAATCATGCATGTACGATTGAGAAGATCGTAAATGTATTTGGACTGGGAGAGTAGTAAGCTATCATGGTGATTAGTATCTTGTATTTCGAGGAAGTAGCTCAAATGTCCCAAATCCTTGATTGAGAATTCCTTCGCTAGATGTTGGAGTAGCAGTTGTACCTGGGCACTGTCAGAACTGGTAACAAGTATGTCATCAACATATACTAGAACATATACAATGTGTGTAGGGTTGATGAGGATGAAGAGGGATGAATCCGTTTTGGATGCTTGAAACCCATATTGCATCAGAAATTGTGATAACCGATGAAACCAAACCTGTGAGACCTGTTTTAGCCCATAGAGTGATCGTTTAAGCCTGCAAACATGGTTTGGGCAATTGAGATCACTATAACCTTGGGGCTGTGTCATGTATACCTCTTTGGTGAGATTGCCATGGAGGAAGGCATTGTGGACGTCAAGTTGGTGGATGGACCAGCCCTTTGTGATAGCGAGGGCTAAGATTGTTTGAATTGTTGTCGGTTTGACAACGGGGCTGAATGTATCTGTGTAATCGAGTCCCTGTTGTTGGTGAAACCCTTTGGCAACAAAACGGACTTTATATCTTTCAAGAGTTCCATCTGCTTTCCTTTTGATGAGGTACACCCATTTGCATCCTACTACATTCATATTAGCCTTGTAAGGGACAAGAGACCAAGTGCCATTTCGCATTAAAGTATTAAACTCATCACTCATTGTTTTGCGCCATTCTAGAAATCAATTGGCTTGTGTGAAAAAAGTGGGTTCTATCGTGGTGGTGCTCATGGTTATTAGTGCATGAGGAGGGGGTTGTTTATGGCAAAGTGTCATGGGATGGGTTCTGGTAGGGGCAGTAGGTTGGGTAGGGTTAGGTAATGTGAGGGTGGGGGGTTGGGGGGTTATGTAGATATCGTGTATTATCCTTGTGCAAACTGGTGGTGATATGGGAGATATTGATGAGGGGGTAGTGTTGGATGATTGTGGTAATGATGGGGATATTGGATCTTGGGTGATTATGGGTAGTGGGGTGGGGACATATGAGGTAGATAATATAAGAGGTGGTGTTTGTTGGGGTGGGGGGGGTTAGGTTTGGATTTATTTGATTTGATGCCGTAGCCAATGGAGTGGGGTTTAGTGTATGAGTGTTATGAAAATTGATGGAAGTTGGAGATGAATAAAGAAAATTGGCCTCATCAAATCTGACATGACGAGCAATGTAGATGCGTTTTGTGATTGGGTCTAGACATCGATATCTAGTATGAGAGGAACTGTATCCCAAAAAGATACAAGGAAGAGAACGGTATTCCATTTTGTGGCGGTTGTAGGGGCGGAGATAAGGGAAGCATAGGCAGTCGAATACTCTTAGAAAAGAATAATCGGCGAGCATATGATTTATGATTTGATAGGGGGATAGATTGTTGGAAACCTTGGATGGCATTTGATTAATTAAATACACTGTTGTTTCAAATGCAAAATGCCAATATGAATGAGGTACGAAACTTTGGGCCAATAATGATAGCCCAATTTCCACAATATGGCAATGTCGTCTCTCAACAGAACCTTGTTGTTCATGGGTATGAGGATAGGAAAGTCTATGGGAAATGCCAAGGTGGGTAAAAAAATGAGGAAAGGTTCTGAATTCACCACCCTAATCAGTTTGGATAGCTTTTATTTGTCTTGAAAATTGCCATTTTACTTGGGCTTGAAAATTTTGAAAAATAGTGAATACATCTGATTTTTGAAAAAGAGGATAAAACCAAATATATTTGCTATTATCATCGATGAAGATTACAAAATATTTATGCCCTGCAATTGATGGTGTGGGAGAAGGACCCCAAACGTCACTGAAGATTAGATCAAGAGGATATAAACTTCGTGATGCCCGAGGTGCCAATGTTAACCGGCTAGATTTACCTAATTGGCAAGCGGAACAAATAGTAGGGTGTTTGATGGATTAATGCGGGAGATTATTTATACGAAGCATTTGATGAAGGAGATGCTCATGGGGATGACCTAATCGATGATGCCATAGGTCAGGGGAGAGGCCTGCAACAGTGTTGGCGGATGGTGGTAAGGAGGATGGAGGTGATAGAGTATATAAAACACCATTACTAGGCCCGGAAAGGAGAACCGCCTTGGTTTTCTGATCCTTGACAAAAAAACAAGAGGGGTGAAATTCAAATAACACATTATTATCAGTGACAGATTTTTGAACTAAAAGAAGTGGTTAGGAGATGGAGGGGACATGCAAGACATTAGATAAATGAAAAGATGGGGTTGATGTAGTAGAGAGGATAGATATAGTTCCAATATGAGAGATGGAGAGACCCTTACCATTGCCAACATGAAGCTGATCCATACCATTGTAATTCTCAAATGTTGATAGGGAGCCAATGTCAGGGGTGACATGATGTGTGGCACCAGTGTCTGGGTACCAGGTTAGGGCAGTAGAGAGATGAGGGGTAGGCAAAAGGAGAGGGTGGGTAAGGTGAGTGGTTGGTGGGCATGGGTTGGTATAGTATGAAAGGTAGTTGGTGGCAGGGGTAGGGGTATAATAAGGTGGGCGTAGTAGCATGTGTCAGAGTTGTGGTTTATACGTTTACAGATGACACACCAAAGGGTCCCACGTCCATGCCTACCACGGCCCCCATGACTATGGCTCGAACCATTATGGGATGAGTGACCAAGAGGAGGGGGTTTTTAGTGACAGAATTAGCAGTTGGGGGACTCATGTGGGTTGGTGCAATGGTCATAGTATCAAATGAGCAAAGAAATTCATGACTCAACAATAAGGCATGCAACTCAGTGTATGTAAAGGTGTCAAACCTTACCAAAAGTGTGGGGACAATGTTCCTGAGATTTGAGCGCACAACGTGAAATATATGAAGACTGAAGTCTTCTTGGGAGAGGGGACGACCAGCGGCACTAAGTTCATCAGCAATGATTTTAGCCCGTTGCAAAAAATTAGACACAGTTTCTGTAGGGTGTTAAGTTAAGTATTGGAGGCTAAGATATAAAGAGAGCAACCTGGTGCTTGAAGTGTAACCATAAGCAGAACAGAGAATGTCTCAAATTTCTTTACTAGTTGCTTTGTTAATGATCATTGGAAGGATCCCTTCAGAGAGAGGATATGAGCATGTTCATTAGCATTGCATCTTGTTGCAACCACGAACTGGTGACTGAAGGGTCTTCAGGGCACGGTATGAAGCCGTCAATATAGTCATATAAGAATTGGCCATCAATATAGCCATATAAGAATTGGCCCTTGAGAAAGGGGATCAGTTGGGCCTTCCATAGGAGAAAATTCTTGGGGGTAAGTTTTAATGAGAGATAGTGATGGGCAGAGGATGGAGGTGTAACCGTAGGATTGGTAGCAATGATAGGAACATTGGGAATGACAGCCATTGATTCTTTAAAGGGAGAAATTGGCTATATACACTTCTAAAAAAGAAGGAAAAAAAAAATTTGAGAGAGAATCAGAAGCGTGGGCTATTTTGCTCTGATACCACGTTGAATCACAAGACTCTTTTTAATTGCTTGATTATTTTACATTATGTGAGTAGTGTATTTATATACACATTACAAAATATTACATAATATTGTATTGAAATTTACATGGTATATAGGAGCTGATCTCATGTGATCTGTAGATGATTACATGGGATTACATTACAAGAGATTGAGATAGGATTCTTGATGATGTGAGGACACCTCAATAAATAACGTTGTTGATGATGTGTTGACAACCCATATATTGAGTCAGTAGATTGTGTGAGACTCAATATATGGATTGATAGTGTGGAATCATTTCTTATTGATTGCTGCAAAACATCAGCAAAGAGAGAGGAATTGACCAAGCTAATTGAGAAAATTTTAGTGCTTAGCTACAAGGTTCTTGGCTTCGAGACTGCTTCAACTTTGCTTCCTGCTATTAAAAGGATGAAAAAGACTAAAGTTTCATCTCCAGACGAAGTGTGTGTAATTTGTCAAGAAGGTAAAGACTGTATGATTAACTGCTGATGGCCATGTCGAAGGTGGTTAAGTCTTGCAAGCTTTTTTTTTTATCAGTTTTTAATTTCTTCTAGCTTAACGTCCGAGGTATGCCTTGACATTTTTTTTTGTGAACTTGAAATATTAAAATTTCAAAAGTATTATCCCTTCTGTTTAACTTGAAATAAAGTTTCAGAAGTATTTTATGTTCTGTTTAATTTGAAATAAAGTTTCAGAAGCATTTTGTCTTTCTATTTAACTTGAAATAAAGTTTGAGTTGTTTCAATTTAATCTTGGTAAACATAGTTATTACTCTTAGTTTTTAGTGATGGATTAATATGTGATTTCATGACCTTAATTGGAATAGTGACTAGAGTTATATTTTCTGCTACAACCATGCAACCACGTTCTGCCATGTGGTAGACCATCCCCACCAACCAGATGTAGCTAACCAGTCCCAATAGTACATGTCGAACCAAAAGATCCCCAGCCCAATTCCATGGTGTAGCCTTAATAGATGTATACGCAACATAAGCTAAAGAGGTTCCTGACCCCTTGCTTGCATATCATTTATTTGTTCCACTTTTACCTTGCAATAGCCACTCTCTGCACCATCCCATGATGCCTATGAAAGTAATTTTGAGATGAAATTAATGAAATTTTATGAATCATTATCATATGTCAATTTTGTTTGTTTGGCCCTTCACTATTCAATTTCATGGGAATAACAAGAGATGCAATTTTCACTGAAGAGTTCTAAAAGAGATCATTACCATTTGAGGGGCAAGGAGGAGGTAAGGATTGGCAATAATTGTAGTTGATGTTCTAATTCAGTTTCTCTGATATAATTTTGATAATAAAATGTATATTTATTTCAAAGAATGTGGTTGTTCTCTTGCTGGTGGCACCGAAGTGTATAGAGACACAGGTTTTCTTCACTTTGCAAGCTAAATATAATCATTTCCGAACTTAATTTATTTTTCTTATTTGATATATTTAGGGTCTGGGGGTGATCTGTCTTTGTAAAATATTTTTTTTCCTCCTTAAATCCACAACATGACTAATGAGAAAATAGGCTATCTATTTTCTTCCTCACTAATTTGCTACCATCAATGATAAGTAGGGATACTGTTAGCACAGGATCAATCATTTGTTTATTTATTTTTTTTAATCTTTGGCCTACTACCAAATGAATTATGCATTTCTGTAATGAAAATAATGGGTACCTATATGCTTCTGAAATGATTCTTCCTCACAAAGCCATGTATAAACCTTAGTTCTAGAGTTGGTAGTAGCATATTCTTCCTACATGTTCTAACTCTGTAAGAAATACAATGACAGTAAGTGACTGAGGGGCCCTTTTTCAAATCTTTTTTAATTTTATGAATCATAAGGACAAGCCATTTGATGGTGTTGGGTTCTATGAAACAAACAGACTAATGTGTGGATGGTACTAATTTTTCACTCTCTCAATGTTTCCTCTATTTTTTCCATTCAAATCTCTCCTCAAGATGTCATGATTTATCATCCCAGAAGTGTCTATAGTTCTTGTAATATTCAAAATTCCCAGAAATAATGAATCATATCCCTTCAATCTGTTTTCTCAATTTAATAGTTGTTGCCTTGATAGGATTCCACATGAGAAGGAAAGGGAGGAACTTTGTTTTGAAATGATCTCCCTAAAGCATTGTATAAAGATATTTAATTTTTATAATTTAAACCATTGCCTTAATGGGTTCTAGGCCAGATATAGCAAACCAGTCCCAGTAGTACATGTGGAATCAAAAGATCCCCACCAGCTTGGAGTTCAAATCCATGGTGTAGCCTCAATAGATGTATAAGCAACAACACCCAAAGAGGCTCATGAGCCCTTTGCATGGAATTTATTTGTTCCAGTTTTTCCATGCAATAAAAACTCTTTGCACCACCCAATGATGCTAAATAAAATAAATGTGAGAAGAAATTAATGAAATTTTGCAATCTAGTACCATATGTGTCACACCCCAATTCTGAACCAACCAAAATGGTGTGATGAACCGTCCATAGATCAACGGTTCAACCAAGATCTCGTATAGGCCGTGCCCATTCGATTAAACCAGATACATCCCACAAGCAAATTCAGAGTAAATAAACGATAGCGGGAGTCTTTAATACTAATGAACTGAGAAGCTGACAGTGATAGCATAATTAAGTATCCAATTATCTTCAATATACCTCAAGACATAAAATAAAGTAAACTAATCAATTACATATTTCAATAACAAAACAACTAAGCTAATAAAAAATAAATGATCAGTTGCACTCGCACGACGAATCATGGGCATCTTCTTCAGCTTCTACGTCCATCGCAGCAACGTACGTCGACGCATTCATATATTCTTCAACAGTAGGACCTGTATCAAAAACTAAAAATATTAGACGTCGAAAGGGTGAGCACACATCACGGCTCAGTGAGCAAACAAAACAATGCAACAAACATATGCATGCTTTCAATTCATATCTTTGGTCTGATTTTTAAGTTTACAATATACTATAGAAAGGTTTGGTGGCCGTCGCACCTCTATACACGAGTGTGTGAATCCGCCCAATAAATCAAACACCATTGTCGTCCCACATGCACCCACCATGGAATAGAGATAGAGCTAAAGTGTCCAGATCAAACACTGCCAACACTTCCCCTGATGCCCTACCCATACTAACACGTAAGCCCCTATTGGTGAGGGCCTGCAAACTGGGCTCGCAACTAACCAATCCTAATGCCAAACAATGTATACAATGCCTCACCCCAACATCCCTCAATACGTCCATAAAGATAGATCTAAGGCCCCCCGACAGAGTCAGAGACCACACAGTTCGAGACCACCTCCCCTGATGCCCTACGACGTAATAGTTCTGCTAAGGTAATAGCGATACGACGATGTTAGTGGGCAAGACTTGAGTAAAGATAGAGCTAGAGTCCGATGACGAGGTCAAAGACCACCATGCCACATCCTCCCCTTGATGCTCCACTCGCATCCAACCCACCAACTACACACATACATTCACATGTCTATTCCTAACATCATCATCATCATCATGTTATAAATAAACGAAATTAAATATGCATGAACAGTAATAGCAGGAATATTGGATGACATGTGAGATGCACATTACAAGCATACAAGCATAGAATCAATCATGGCATTGGACTCAATAAAAATAAAGCAGTTTGTTATTATCCAATTAGTTTAGGTCTTGTTCCTTCACATTTGATCGATGATTGTTCTTCTTCTAAGCTTTGTAAATCACTTTTGGACCACTTGAAAACCTAATAAATTTATGGATTCTAAGTTAGAGTTCATATTCATTAATTACAGTATTTAAATGTCCCATCTGGAATCAATCAGACCTCTAGAAGTTGAGTGGTCGCAGGTGTGGTTGCACATGTGGTCTAAGTTTCTACGACCACAAGGTGTGTGCTCGATACGTGTGGTCGCATATCATGCGACCACACCCTCCCTAAAAACTTCTTGAGGGCATGTGGTCGATACATATGCCTCGTGTAGTCAACCATAGCTGCGACTACATGAGTGTTTGGTCAACTTTCATTCTCAGTCTAATCTCTTTATGATTTGATTCCTTTAACTATCATTAGGGTCCTTCCTATGATTGATCCATGGCCTTAATTTAGTATTTTTCACAATCATCTACTCTAACCTAATCTTCATAGATTTCCTTTGAGTTTCCATCTATGGGTCTCATGGTTGAGATCCTACTTTGAATCAATACTTCCTCCATGATCTATTCTAGGCATTCAATTAAGATAGGGAATGTTTTCATACCTTAAACTTGCTGAAGAATCAGAGCTCTCTCTGAAATTCCTTCTCTTAGTCTTCCTCTTCAATTCTCCTTCTCTTCCTCCTCCTCTCTT
The DNA here is from genome assembly GCA_028583415.1 of Protea cynaroides. Taxonomy (NCBI): domain Eukaryota; kingdom Viridiplantae; phylum Streptophyta; class Magnoliopsida; order Proteales; family Proteaceae; genus Protea; species Protea cynaroides. The sequence continues at coordinate 92,545,118 of CM053271.1, forward strand.
TCTCTCTCTTTCAGTTTGAGTTATAAAAGAATGAAAGAGGCTAAGGGACATCCTATATATAGAGAAAAACCCTCCATATAAAGTCCTACTTAGATTAAGAAAGAACCCCCTTCAACCCCCTTCAGATTAGGAAGGTTTCCTAATCACGGAGTCAGTTTGACATCGTGTGGTCGCACGTAGGGTCGCAGGATCTGTCGACCACACGTCCCAGACTCTTGTGGTCTCACTATTTTGAAGTGTGGTCGACCACACCTGTTTAGGTATGCGACCACACGTCTCAATTAGATGATTTATGGTTCGAATTACATCTCTAGCCTTGTGGTTTCTTCACGCACTTGGTATGCTTGGTCCGACCATGATATGAAGACTTGATACAAGGTAGTAAGACCGAGTTAGTACGATACAGGCCTTACAATATGTGTATTTCATTCATTAGGCATATTACTATTTAATTTCAATGGGAATAATAGGAGATTCAATTTTCACTTTAAAGAATTCTAAAAGAGATCATTCCCATCGAAGGGCAATTTAAATAACTATGATTTACATGAAGAAAGAATCTTGATTAGATCACTTTCACTAGAGAACAATTAAGAATGAGTGTCTGCAATCTTTGATTTCATTTTGGAGCTGTGACTTTGCGGATTTCGTACCATTTCTGTTTCTATGTTCACATACACAAGTGGCATGTCCAGATATATGTGTGTGTGTGTGTGTGTGTGTGTGTGAGAGAGAGAGAGAGAGAGAGAGAGAGAGAGAGAGAGAGAGAGAAGGAGGGAGGGAGGGAGGGAGGGAGGGATCACTGATTTTTTGTGATGATAAAATCCAGAGTCAATGAACATAAAAACTATACATAGATATCTGTTGCCTCTGATCCAAAAGACCCAAATTCAAAAAGGCACATCCAGAGGAAACCCCAAGGCTCTAACAAGGAATTGCATAACTCAGCCTTTAAGATGGTGAGATTATTGGGCTACAAAGCCAAAGATGATTCCTAATCAAACAGCTCAAGGCTAAGACTATTTTACAGCCACAAATTCCCAAATTTGATGTTGACTTGAACCAACAAAGTGGAAACATTTTGATGAAACAATCCTGGCGCAGCCAAAGGAGTTGATGCAGAAGCAGTTGCAAATCTAATACACATTATGCCATGGATTGAAGTAGATTTAATTGAACGCAGCAATCTTAGACCAATCTATTTATCTCTTAGTGAATTACTTCAACTCACCCTTGATTATGAAAGGCCTCAACAGGGACAAGAATATCATTCAAGGAACCATCAATCCAGGTATGGATCCGGTTCTTGGCACGCTGTCTGAAACCATTACATGCTTGAATCAGATGGCCACTCTCACCAATAAATAATTCTGGGCAGAACCTGCAGTGATTTTAATGAATCAAGTAAAGAAAATAAAAAAGACATGATTTATCCTCTCAAACAAATATTTGTGTCATCTGTTTCTTATATCATGATTTATAAGCAGCTCATAAGAAACCATTAATCCAGAGAAAGAAGTTAGACATGTGAAACTTGGACTGGAATTTTGCCATTTCAATGGCTAGTTTATTTTTCAGATCACTACATGTACCTCCCAAAGTGGCATGCATCATCCTAGTGATTTGAAACTGAGTCAATTCCATGCAAAGGCAATGCTTGTGCCAAATTTGTCTAAGTGGCTATTGCCCAATGGCATGTTATTGTTAATGATATCTGAGATGGCTTGATGTAGGCAGCCCAGCTCGATTAGGCATAATTAACCTTTATTTCAAGGCTCCAATGGGACATCCGGCATTTGGCCTTTTTACTTACAGGTTTGTTTATAGTAAAAGGTTGTTTTAATGGAGGATGAAAGCATTCTGTCCAGTTGTGTGAGGGGAGTAGTATCCACGCAGCATCAGTTCCAAGCGTTGGATCCCAAATATTACCTAAAAACCCTTAGATCTAACTTAACCTCCTATCTTTGAGTCGGTTATGAATTAACTTAGGATTGTGTATTGTTTAGATGAAATTTCTAATTTTAAGGCTTATTTGGAACTTATTGAATTAAACCATACTTTTGATATGGAGTTTTCTGGCTTTGTGAATAGAAGCCCCTATTCTAAATGAATCTCTTGTTCTCTGAACTTGTTTGCCTGTCTTGCATCTGAAATATGCTAGTTGTGGTAGTGACAACCTTGGGGATTATACTACCTGAAATTCACAATAATCACCTAGCTAGGATTATTCATGGTGGTTCATTAAATGATGTTGGGTCATTCTATGTAGCTGTGCAGCTGTGCCCAAGAGTAAATTTATGACCTCCTGGCTTGAAAACAAAGTAGAATCCAATATCTATAAACTAGAGCTATAAGCATGCAAATCAAGTAATCAACTGTGCAGGTTCTGTATTCTAATCTAGTTCCAGTCCTTTCAAAGGAGGAGCATTTACTTCAGCGCTCTTGCCTCCTCAACTTCTTTGAGCAGCCCTCATAATTTTGTCTCTCATGAGGCTAGAATTCAATTCATTGTTGAGGCTAAAGTATTTGAACACCAATTACATTTATTGGATGAGATATCAGAACTGCCATCACAAATGATCAGTACGTAGGTAAATTTTTGTCCTGGTTAGACACGTATTTCTAGACCATACTAGCAAGTCATTTGGGGTTATAGGTTGATAGGGTTGGTGGAACTCAAAATATATTGCATGATCAGATTCTGTTACTGTTGGAAATCCGACTCCTTGCAGCAGTGATCATCATCTTTAAGGAGGTGGTCTGAGTTTTCTCACCACAAACCCATGATGAAAACGAAGAAGGAAGGTTGAAGAAGCTCCTGTACTGAGAACGAAGGTGAAGAGGGAATTTGTACTCCTCTCTCTCTCTCTCTCTCTCTCTCTCTCTCTCTCTCTCATGATCAATCTCAATAGATTTGGGTGAAGGAGTTCAGCCTTGGAAACCCTACCTAGTTCTTTAATTTCTTGCAGGTTATTCATCCCCAAAAATCTATTTGACACCTTTTTTCTTCAATGGTACTCTCGTCATTATTCTCCATCATCTGCATCTCCTGAATGTACCCATTACTCAGAAAATCTGCGGTGTCATTTAAATGTTCAAAAACCTGACACCTCTGATCGCGTTTCAGAAGGTTTCGAACTCCTTGATATTCGGAGTTGGTTGATCTAATCAGGTAGACCTCGTTTACCATTCAATCGTCCATAAATTGTTGAATCAGTCTTCCACCATAAAGTGATAAAACTACGTCCTTGTTTTGTATATGTATAATTATACATTATTTCTGAATATTGAATTGTAAAATGACTTCATCAATGTTGAATTTTCTCTTCATCTGAGTTAGGATTTCTCTACTGGATTGTCTCTATGCAGCTTTATCTATAATTTTAGTTGTTCTGTTTGCAGGAACTATGACCAATTAATAATTCAATACTTGGACGGAGCTCGAAGAAACGATAAATTGATTAGTTGATTGATGTAGTTCAATTTGTATATAATAGTATCGACTTAAATTTAATCTCTCCCCACCAATCCATTTGGTCGCCTTATTTTCTTCTTTAGCCATGGTTTTCTTGTCCATATTTTCCACACTGATTAATTATCTTCTTCGTTGGTCTTTCAGAAATTTTCCTCCTTTGACTGAAACTTGCTTTGCTCTTCTTCTTTGTGTTGCTTGTGTTGCACTGGGCATCGTAGGAACCTTGTAGCGATGACAAGGGTTCTCAATCCCATAACTAAATCGTGGAACTCAGTACAAGTGGTGGGCTAGAGAAGATCATTTTTTCTAAGTATGAACATTGTTAAAGGTGTTGCTGACCTTCTTCGAAGGACCTCTGCTGGCCAACCTGGAGAATCTGGTTCATGGCCACAAGCAGAGAGGTTCTCTGCTTCCTGTCCAAAGATCTGCTTCAGGTACTTTAATCTGATTGTGAGTAATACTTCAAGAACATTTTGAATAATTAATTCCTTTTCTTGTAGTCCTAGGATTATCCAACAGCCTACAGATTCACAAGAAACTTCAAAGTACTATCCATATTTGATCTATCAATATGTGGTTCTGTGGAAAAGAGTTGCTTTCACTACTAACTGGGAAGTGTTGGATGGCTAAAATGTCACCCTTTAGGGTGTTCAATGATGATCAAGTTATTGGTAAACGAGGAGAAACAAAGGTTGAAATGCAAATAGTCCAAGATGCTTTATCATCTGTTGTTGACTTGGATTTTTGCAGATGACTAAGGTTATGTAGATCCTAAAAGGGTGGGTAGTGTGTGGCATTATTATCAAGGTAGATTTTTAATTTTGGTTAAGACAGACAGAGCTGAGGTTGATGTAGATCCTCTTGCTGTTTCATTTTGCTTTAATATCATATTTTGTAGCAACCTTATGCATGAGCAAACAACTCTCTCTCTCATTTACTTTCTTGTATATGAGTCTTTAGTTCAAACAGGAAGAGCACTTGGAGATTCGACAAGAGATGGTGGTTCGAATCCATCAAGACTCTTTGATTTTTTCATATGTTCTAAATTCTTTCATGATTATAGAAAAATAATTTCGGGATCCACCATCCTCCATTCTTTATGGTTTTAGAATTAATCAAACTTTCTCATGCTTGGAAGCTTGCAATGTTCACTTCTTAATTGTATTTTTGTATTTTGACCCTTCTTTTACACAATAACTTATCTTGTTAAGCAGAAAAACTGAAACATGATTTACACTTACTATTGTTGTTGATGATATTGCTATTGGAAGTAAGAGGTCTCTTTCAATAAATGTAATAACTTGTTAGTAAGATGGGTTTGAAAAATTGTTAGAAGGGTTTGAAAAGTTGTTAATGATTGTCCAGATATAAATCAAGATTGTTGTTTATGATTGTCCAGATAAAATCTAGATATATAAATGACATTTTTTGTAATTTTTTTAGGAAGATTTGGATTTCAAATTAGTATTTATCAAACCCGATTCTAATCTCAATAAGCTCTGGGAATCGATCCCAGATTGGTATTTATCAGACGGGTATGGTATTTGCTCTCAATAAGCTCTGAAAAACATTATTCCGCTCCCAAAAAATGTGGGAGTAACAAATTTACTCTAGAGCAAGAATAATGGATTGAGAGTAAGATGATTATCAAACGAGACCTTAATTATTCCCAAATACCTTTGAGGGTACTATAAATTCTGCAATCAACTTGTCTGCCTATTTGTAATTAAAAAGTCGTTCATTTAAATCATAAATACGAGACAAATTAGTATTCTGAGCAAAGCTCTCTTTCAAGTCCATCCAAACACCTTCGGCAGTGATGTGGAACATGACATTAATAGCGGTCTGTAATATGACAATAGCAACAAGAGAGGCATCTCATGGATCCTAGTAGCATAATTCGTATATTTAGAATTAAAAGGATTATCTACAAAATAAGCCAATTTGGTCTAACATGGGTCATGCGTTCAGCTGTGGTTGAGCTTTGCATGCAAGCTGGGCTTCTATATTATACCCATTAAGTACTTCTGCATGATGAAGTTACAAGGTTTACCACCACCTCCTTATGATAAAAAGACAGGCAAATTTCCCATTCTAGCTTTTGTTCAATCCATGACATAATGTGTATTAGATTTGCAGCTACTTCTTTATCAATGGCTGCGCCAGGATTGTTTCATCAAAATGTTTCAACTTTGTTGGTCCAAGTCAACATCAGATTTGAGAATTTGAGGCTGTAAATTAGTCTAAGTGTTGAGCAGTTTGAATAGGAACCATCTTCGGATTTGTAGCTCAATAATCTCACCATCTTAAAGACCTAGTTATGCAACTCCACAATAGCTTTGGAGTATTGCAGATCTCTCAAGTGGAGCCTTGGGGGTTTCCTACGGATGTTCCAATTTTAGTTTTTGTGTTTTTTTTGGATCAGAAGCAACAGATATTTCTAGACATGGTATTTATGTTAAATGACTCTGGATTTTTTTTTTTTTTTTGTTAACGATGGGTATCTAGACCTTTGGCCTAACTAATCCTGGGGATCCATACTGACCCCACAACCGCCTGGACCGGGTCATCCTGGGGTTGAATGAGAATCATTTCACTTGCACTATAGCAGTAAGGGTGTCAACGGGCTGGTTCGGGCTGGTTTCAGTCCAGGCTGAACTGATGTCGGGTTTTATAAGCCCAGCCCAAAACATGTCCATTAAAAGTTCGGGCTGGGTTGGGCTGCGCTGGACACAATAACTAACGGGATGCTCTGCTGTCGGTTTGTTATCGGGTTGGGCTTATTGAAGTGATTTCGGACTGGTTCGGTTCGGACCGGGCTTATCAAGCTTATCGGGCCTATTTTATATGTAAGATATATATCATATTTTATTATTTTTATCTATAAAATTAGTACCATTCCTTCTATATGTATGTAATTCAGTAAATTGTAACAATTAACGTACTCTTTCAACTATAAATTCATATAATCTTTCGAATCAAGAAATGAACTATAACAGTGTAATATAATCCATCAAAATTTAAAACCATTAAAATTAAGAAACTGGGCCCGGATGGACCTTACCGGTATTCGGATTAGGTATTATTGGTTCGGGCTAATTCGGGCTTCTTAACGGGCCGGTTCGGTCTGGGTTGAAACAGTGTCGGGCTTTACAAGCCGAGACCGAAACCTGTCCATTAAGGTTTGGTCTGGGCTGGGTTCGGGTTATATCGGGCCGGGTCCATTTTTGACACCCTTAAATAACAGGAAAGAAAGAGCACTTAACACCCCATGTGAGTGGCCCCAAGAAAGTAAGAAGAGTCGAACTCAGTACCTTCCATTTCCTAAGGCGTAGGTTCCTTGCCAACTGTGCTACCCTCTTGGGGTTAAATGACTCTCTCTCTCTCTTTCTCTCTCTCTCACGCACCCATGGACAGACGTGCCACCCGTGTATGTGAACATAGATACAGAAATGGCAGGAAATCCCATAGTCACAGCTCCAAAATGAAATCAATGATAGCAGACACTCAAAAGAAACTTGTACTCTCTAAATATCCATGTTTAAATAAATCTGAACTGTTGAAAATGAACATCTGAACTATTGAAAATAAACATCTGGAACTATTGAAAATAAATATCTGAACCAATAGACCTAGTTCTTGTAAAATGTTTTTTTCTGGTCTAAAGTCTCAAGCATTCAATTGTCTATTTTCAATCATCATTGCTAGAGAGGTTGGTGATAGAGGCCACCTATAGTTTGGGATAAGAAGAAGAGAAAGAGATGGGGCAAAGGGTTTATCAGAAGAAAAGAAAATTACATTTTTGGGTCTACAATTTAATATATATATATATATATATATATTTCCACTTTATTCTTGAAATTAGAACGCCCCAGAAATTCCTTTCATTATCCTCTGTCTCTTAATTCAAAAAGAGTTCCAAATTAGTGAGCCCACTTCTTCAAAAAGAGTTCTAGATTAGTGAGCCCATTCTAAATTCTTTATTAGTTAAAGAGACCTCATTCTAAATTGTTCTCTAGTGAAAGTGATCTAATCATACTTATTTAAATTGAATCTCCTGTTATTCCCATTGAAACTGAGTAGTGATGTGCCAAATGAATAAAATTGACATATGGTACTGGATCATAAAATTCCAACCTGGTGGGGATCTTTTGATTCCACATCGGGCCTAGAACCCATTATGGCAATGGTTTAAATAATAAAAGTAAAGTAAATATCATTATACAATGCTCTGGGGGAGATCATTCCAAAAACATCGTTCCTCTATTTTCTTCTCATGTGGAATCCTACTAAAGCAACAACTGTCAAATTGAGAAAACAGAGTGAAGGGATATGATATTTCTGGGAATTTTGAATATTGCAAGAACTGGGGACAGTTCTGGGATCTTAAATCGTGACATATTGAGGAGAGATTTTGAATGGCAAAAAGCAGAGGAAACATTGAGAGTGCAAAATCAATACCATCCACTCATTAGTCTGTTTGTTTAATAGAACCCTACACCATCAAATGGCTTGTCCATTATGATTCATTAAATTAAAAGAGGTTTAAAAAAGAGCCCTTGAATCACTTATTGTCTTTGTATTTCTTACAGAAATTAGAAAACGCAGGAAGAACATGCTACTACCAACTCTAGAACTAAAGTCTATACATGGCTTTGTGAGGAGAAATTATTTCAGAAGCATATAGGTACCCATTTTTTTAATTACAGAAATGCATAATTGGTAGTAAGCCAAAGATAAAAGAAAAATGATTGATCCTATGCTCACAATATCCATGTTTGTCATTGATGGTAGCAAATTAGATGAGGAAGAAAACTGACAGCCGATTTTTTCATTAGTCATGCTGTGGATTAAAAAAAAAAAAATAAATAAATAAATAAATAAATAAATATAAAAATATATAAATATATATAAAAATAAATATATATATAATAAAAAAAGTAAAATTTTTTGTCTCTCTCTGCGAAATGAAGAAAACCTATATATATATATATATATATATATATATATATATATATATATATATATATATATATATACAAAGAAAAATCACCCTCAGACCCCAAATATACCAAATCAAAGTAATAAATTAAGTTCGCAAATGATTACATTTAGCTTGCGAAGTGAAGAAAACCTGTATTTATTTTTATATATATATTATTAAGACTTCACCCTGGCCCTATACCAAATCAAGTAATAAATTGTTTGTTCATTTAGCGAAAAAAAAAAAACCCTGTTTCATACGCCTGCGCCACCAGCAAGAGAACAACCACACTCTTATTATCAAAATTATATCAGAAAAACTGAATTTAAACATTAACTAAAACACAAAATGCTTTTGAAACTTTATTTCAAGTTCAACAGATAGACAAAATGCTTCTAAAACTTTATTTCAAGTTAAGCAGAAGGGAAAATACTTTTGAAACTTCAGTATTTCATGTTCACAAAAAAAACGTCAAGGCATACCTCGGACATTAAGCTAGAAGAAAATAAAAACTGATAAAAATTAACAAAAAAAACTTGCAAGACTTAACCATCTTCAGCATGGCCATCAGCAGTTAATCTTGCAGTCTCAAAGATCTATGCAACATCAGATGCAGCCAACTCAAATTAACAAATAGGACAACGCCCACTCGAAGAAAGCCATTCGAAAATGCATCTATCATGATACTTGTAACAGCAAGATAGAGCTGTCACCTCCTCTTTAACCTCGAACTCTTCTTTACGAATTACATACTTCATCTAAGAATGGGACTTTAGTCTTTTTCGTCCTTTTAACAGCAGAAAGCAAAGTCGAAGCAGTCTCGAAGCCAAAAACTGATGAACTTGATATGACACTGAGAGGGGGGTGAATCAGTGTCTAAAAATTCTCCCTAATTATTTCACTACTGCCCAAAGCTGGTGGAGATATATTCTTTCACACACAAACAAGCGTATGCAAATCTACCTCGCTACCACTCAGTGGCCAGGTCTACCAGATTTGCACACCCATCCTGCAAGCCATTCCACACACTCCAAAATATATCAGAAAACAAAACAATCAACACAAAAATATTACGTGGTTCACCAACACAGTGTGTGATGGCTAGTCCATGGAGTAATGCCCAATGGGCTCCATATTTACTCAACACTCAACTTTTAGTCTTTTACAAGACAAGGATATTAACCCTAGGTTTTTCCAGCATAAAACTGAAAGGGCACAACAACACCAAGATTTAGGCTACAACAGCCAGTGTTCAACACCCACTGCACACACCACGCTTAACCCGCACCCACGGGAAGCAAATAACAATTTTTTAGGCTTATAATTATGTCTTACAATTTTTTTCCCACTAATTAGGTATTCAACAATTTTCACCTACGCTAGCATACAATATATTGAAAGCATAAATAGATAGGGAATTGAAAAGTCTCACAAACAATGCTTTCAGATTGCAAACAATATCTCTGAAGCTTCACATTGCTCTCAGGAACTCTTCAACAGCCTTCAATGATGTTAGAGATCGATTCACAAAGCACACCTCACTCACAGGCTTCCAATCTCTTCCACACAATCCATAATCACCATGAATATAAAAATAAAAGCTCTACTGACCTCTCACAGGAATTTAGCACTTCATTGATGCATAGAGAAGAGGTAGTTGGTGATTGATCACTCCCACAGGGCACGAAACCCTAGAAATCCTTTTGTCTGCCTTCAAAATGCTCTTTTCAATTTCTTTCAACTTTTTTACTACTCCCAACGATGCCCAATGTATAGAGCATCCGAAAATATGGAAACTGCAACTTGAATGGACCGATTTCAAGCTCGGATGGCCAAGTTTGGCGGTTTGAAGTTCGGCCAACCAAAACATTCAAAAGGGAATCTTTTAAACTCATACAATGCAGTCGCGCTACACTTTAGCGTTGCCCGCCTATGTGTTATCGCGTTCCGATTGGCGCTCAAAGACATCTCTTTAAAAATCGTCAGATTGACTTCAAAAAGGTGGGACTAGACCTGCGCCATCGGATCTGAATAAATCGCGTCAGAGAAAAGTTGGCTTTAATCATGGCCTTTAGATCAGGATCTCCTTGCCGCTGTACTGAAAGCGCACCACATGGAAACAAAGCGGCTTAACTGTATGACGCAGACCATGATTATAAACTGCATTCATCCAATCCTAGAGCACGCGATAGAAACTGACGCGGCCGCCGCGAGACATGAGATCCTGCCTTGATCTAGACCATACGAAGCGGATCTGAGCGTTGTGGCTTCAATCTGGCCACCTATCTCGGATCTTCTTCATATTTCTTTACCGAAAATGCCCTTAACATTCTCCAAAAGGACCTCTGTAACCGGATTTCTTTACCAAAATCCTGTAACTCGATTTTCTTCCCAAGAGAAATTCTCTCTAACCATGAACCGACTCTCTCTCTAACCATTTTATCAAACAAGTGGGGGGTGCTTGTGGGGGCATGCTGTGTGCGGCCAAGTCCATGCGCATGGGCATGCGGCAGTGGACTTACGGCTGTGGAACCATGCTGTGCATGCAGGTCGGCTACTGCAGGGCATGCCATGGCCTGCCCATGGTGCATCCACCTGCTGTCCATGTGGTTGGCTGCCACTATGGTGTCGTGGCCCTCGGCCAGGCTAGCTGCCATGGTGGCATGCCACCTTGGCATAGTGGGTCCCACCCACCAATTTCTCTCTCCTCTTTCTCTTTCTACAGTCTCTCTCCTCTTTCTTTCTCTACAGTCTCTCTCCATTTTTCATGCATGCTTTAGAAGATGCCCAACACTATGTAACATTGCCTCTGCACTAGAATCACGGTCACGCAATCAGAAACTCTGCCACATCACCAGTGGGGCCCACAAACATTCTCTCTCATCAAACTCAGTGTAAAATTCCATTCAACCCATTGCAAGTCATCTGAAACACATAGAATACTGTAGAACACACATACGAGGTTACTCCAATTTTGCCATTGCACTAACATTCTCTCTCCTACATTGATATTCTCTCTCTTTATTTCTCTGACTGAATGCTCACAAACACTGTCACATCAGCCAAATTGCCAACAATGACAACATAAAGTCCAACAAGAACCTTATAGCTAAGCATTAAAATTTTCTCGATCAGCTTGGTCAATTCCCCCCTCCTTGCTGAATGTTTTGCCCATGAGTCAAAACGTTCAGTTTCCACCAGCTTATCATATCGTCCATTGATGCAAAATTCGGCCATGATACACCAAAAAATAATTCCAATCTCTATCCAGATCTGTTTTGTTACAGTACAATCACAAAACATATGGTAGAAAGACTATTCTTCTTTAAAGCAAAGGTTGCATCTTGATGGCATACTTACACATTTTCGTTGCACCACATCATCGGTAGGGATTTTTTGTTGTATTTTAATTATAATTTTTTGTATTATTATTTTTTATAGTAAAAAAGTAAAGTTTCAAAATAAAGCTATTTTGGTTTTTCCTTCGAAGGTATTGAGGTGGAGCTAGTGAGGTTGGATCCCAAGACCTCAAGATGACACAAGTGTGGTTGGTTTCATTCCTTAGTCCCATATGGGAAGTAAAAGAGGTTTTAGGGTACCTTATATATAGTTTTTGGAACTATAAGGGATAGGATAATTTGGAGGGAAGTCTCCCTCCTCTCTTGTGTTCGGGTCGATTCTGGGTTGCTTTTCACACGCGCGCACCCAGCCGGCCGGCCGGTCATGTCTTGGTGCGGTGCGGGTGGGGGTGTGGGTCAACTAAAGATATATTTTTTAAAGTTGATTTATGTTAGGTCGGATGCGGTTCATTCCATAACCCAAACCAAACTGGATTCATTAGTGAATAGATATGCCTATTCAAAGGGACACACTCTTATTAAAGGGGTTTGATCTCAACAATCGGATTAGATTTGAATAATCCAAGCCACTAAGATCTCAACGGTCGGATTAGATTTAAATAATCCAAGCCGTTAAGATCTCAACGGTCAGATTAGATTTGAATAATCCAAGCCGTTAGATTGTAGACGTGCATCTGTTCAATAGAATAAATCATTTGGTAAGGGGTGTGATCTAAACCATCAGATCAGGATCTGACGATCTGAGCCGTCGGATTGAAAGGACACACCTACATCTAAGGGTGCCTAGAAAGGGCATGTCCTACTCTATTAATAGGGTAGTAGGGGCCCTCCATTGTGTTTGAATTTTTTTATGAAATTAATGCTCTCTCTCTCTCTCTCTCTCTCTCTCTCTCTCTCTCTCTCTCTCTCTCAGATAACCAATACTATTTGCTGTCTCCCTATCGATTTTATTTTGATTTATCATATAAATAGATTTTTTCATCATCGACATTTGCATTTGCCTTAGTACCACTCCAAAGTACTCAAAAGGGCATATTAGACCAGTGCAAGTTTAATACAGGAAGCCAAGAAGCTGCTTTATCTTGGAGCCAGATTTGCATCAAAACCCGATTGCACCATTGGGGGCAAATTCTGTCTTTAGAACAGTATCGCTTGTGATACGATCCAGCTTCAAACTCTTTATTTGTTGCAGCGCAGTCTTCATCATTGAAACAAGTAATTTCTCAAATAAGGTATGACATTCAATTTTACAACAATCAAAAGACAGAAATTTTGGACTACTTTATTTGAGAACCCGATCATGGCAACATCAATAGTTCCTGGAATGCAAAACCTGAAACTTATGTCAGACTTTGACAAAGTTGAGTCATTTGATGGCTCAAATAATAAGAGATGAAAACAGAAGATCCTTTTTCTTTTAAATCAACTGGTTGTATCATTTGCTTTGACCACCCCCATTCCTGAAGAAAGTGATGACTCTGCTAAGAAGAAGGAGAGAGAAGAATGGGTTGTTGCAGATTATCAATGCAAGAATCACAGTCTGAACTCTCTGTCCAATGAGCTATATGGTGTTTATGCTTCACATGAATCTGCTTCATCTATCTGGAATGCATTAGACACAAAGTATTCATTAGAAGATGCTGGAAATAAAAAATATGTGATTGCAAATTTCCTTTGGTACACTATAACTGATGATAAGAGTATATCGATCCAAATAGACCAAATCCATATTCTTGTGGGTGACTTGGCTAAAGAGGAAATGATGTTACAAGATAAATTCCCAAATAGACCAATTTCAGATTCTTGTGGGTGACTTGGCTAAAGATGGAATGATGTTACCAGATGAATTTGTTGTCAGATCTCTTATTGAGAAATTGCCTACCTCTTGGAATGATTTTAAGTTAAGTCTTAAATACAAGAATAGGAATTTGACTTTGGACCAAGTAATTTTCCAGATCAAGGTTCATGAGAAGAACCGTGAAAGGCCAAAGAATATAAATCTAAGGCTAATTTGGTTGAGTTAAAGAAAGAAAAGCCTTACAAGAAAAACCTGAAAGCAAAGAAGGAAACAGTTTTCAAGAAACAAAGGGGAATCTACTTTGTATGTGGCAAACTGGGACATTTCAAGAAAGATTGTCGGAATCGAAAAAGTAAGGACTATGGCAAGACTAATGTTAACTTAACAGAAGCAGATTTCTTTGCAGTCGTAGTGACAGAGGTGAATTTGGTTGACAAACCAACAGATTGGATCCTAGATACGGGTGCTACTAAGCATGTATATAGAGATCGGAATTCGTTTTCCAACTATTCATCTGTTGGTTCTGGAGAACAAGTTTTTATGGGAAATTCTCAGACCTCTCAAGTTATAGGAAAGGGATTGATTAAACTAAAATTAACTTCAAGAAAGTATCTCTTCCTTAAGGATGTGCTACATATGTCTGACATAAGGTGCAATCTTGTTTCTGGGGTTCTTCTGAACAAGGCGGGATTTTGATTGGCTTTTGAGGTGGATAAATCAGTCATCACTAAAAATAATGTATTCATTGGGAAGGGTTATAATTCTAATGGACTATTTGTACTTAATGCTAATTCTATTTTAATGAATGATAATGCAAGTGTTTCTATTTATATTGTTGATTAGTACGACATATGGCATGGTAGATTAGGATATTGCAATGTTAATTATATTAAACGATTATGTCATGATGAAATATACAATTTAAACATGATAAATGCCCAACTTGTGTAGAGGTTAAATTTACAAAGAAACCTCACATATCTGGATCAATTAGATGTAATGACTTGTTGGAATTAATTTATAGAGACCTAGGTGATTTTAAATCATATGAGTCAAGAGGTGGTAAAATATACTTTGTGATATTTATAGATGATTATTCTAGATATACTAAGGTTTAATTATTTCGAACCAAGGATGAAGCAAGTGATGCTTTCATATCATATAAAACAAAGGTTGAAAAACAATTAGGAAAGAAAATTAAAAGACTTACGACTGATAGAGGAACAAAATATAATATTTCTCGATTTTATGAAAAACATGGAATAATACATGAGACCACAACCCCCTATCAACCCAATCTAATGGAGTTGTCGAAAAAAAAATCGATCTCTTAAAGAAACAATAAACTCCTTGTTAATTAGTTCTGATTTACCAAGAATATATGGGGGAAACCATCTTATTTGCTTGCTTTGTCTTAAATAGAATACATCATAGAAAAACTGGTTCTATACCTTTTATGCAATGGCATGGTAAGAAACATAATCTTAAATATTTAAAAGTATGGGGTTGCTTGGCTAAAATAGGTATTTCCGAACCTAAGAAAATAAAGCTTGGACCAAGAACTTGTGATTGTGTTTTTATTGGATATGTTTTTCATAGTGTTGCTTATAGATATTTAGTGCTTAAATCTATGGATGGTATGTTTGATGTTAATAGCATAATTGAATCTAGGGATGCTGAATTTTTTGAAAATGTGTTTCCTATGAGAAAAGATTTGCATAGTAGTGCATCAATATCTAATGAACATATAATGCGTGGAAATGAGGAAACTATTAATCCTATGATAAATAATGATGAACCTATTGATGAACTTGAATTAAGACGAAGTACAACGCAAAGAAGGGAACCTAATATGGGTGATGGTATGTTTACTTACATGATTATGAATGACCCTTTAACATAACAACAAGCTGTCACTTCTCCTGATTCTGTTTTTTGGAAAGAAGCAATTAAGAGTGAATTAGACTTTATTATTGCAAATCATACTTGGGAATTAGTTCCTTTCCCATCAAGTACTAAGGTTCTTGACACTAAATGGATTTTTAAGAAGAAATTAAAACCTAATGGATCTCTTGATAAATTTAAAATAAGATTAATAGTCAAAGGATTTTGTCAGAAAAAAGATATAGATTTTTTTGATATATTTTCACCTATGGCCAGAATTGTAACAATTAGATTAATGATTGCAATTGCATTTGTGTATAAACTTGTCATACATCAAATGAATATTAAGACAACATTCTTAAATAGAGACTTAGAAGAAGAAATTTATATCAAACAACCTGAAGGATGTGTAATTTTGGAACAAGAACATAAAGTTTGTAAACTAGTGCGTTTATTATATGGTTTGAAATAGACACCTAGACAATGGCATGGAATATTTGATAGTATTTTGGTTTCAAATTGTTTTCATGTTAATGATTCTGAAAGATATTTATATAGCAAGTTTTATGACAATAAAGGTGTATTTATAATTTTATATGTGGATGATATGTTAATTATGGGAACAAGTCTTGAAATTATTAAATCCACAAAAGCTTTCCTTATGTTTAAATTTGATACTAAGGATATGAGTGATATTGAGAATCAAGCTTATGTGGAAAACATACTTAAAAAGTATAGTCATTTTGATGATAAACCTGTAAAGGCTCCATTATCAGTTAATACTTTTACAAAGATATGAGGGTGAACCAATATCCCAAAAATTTTATTTATAGATTATTGGATCAATTTCTTAATTAATGAATTGTATTCGACCTGATATTGCCCTAGCTGTATGGAAGTTAAGCCAGTTTACAAGAAATTCAGGTCAAGAACATTAGAATGCTTTGATACATTGGCTAAGGTATTTAAAGAATACCATGAACTATGGTTTACACTATAGTGAAAATTCGACAGTTCTTGAAGGGTTTTGTAATGCAAATTGAATTTCAGATTCAAAAGAAACTCTTACTACTAGTGGTTATATATTTACTTTGGATGGAGGTGTGATTTTTTGGAAATGCATTAAACAGTCCTGTGGGACAAGTTCCACCATGGAAGCAGAGTTTGTGGTTTTGGAAAAAATCGGATCAGAAGCCGAATGGCTTAAGAATCTAGTAACGAATATACCGTTATGGACAATGCCTGTGCCACCTATCCATATTCATTGTGATAGGCGGCAATAGCCAAGGCTAAGAGTAAAGTATATAATGGTAAGAAAAGGCATATACGTCTTAGACATAATCTGGTGCGACAATATGTAGAAGATAGTACCATAGCAATTGACTTTGTTAAGTCTGAGGCAAATGTAGCAGATATGCAAACAAACCCGCAGTCCACAAGGTTATCCGAGATACATCTAAAGGAATAGGCTTAAAGTCCATGAATCATGAGTCAAGGTGATGGACACCCAACTTATGTGAAAGGAGATCCCTGAAATTAGGTTTAAAGGGTAAAAACGAAGTCACTAGATGACTTGTCTAGTACTATAATATATTGCCTATTCCAGTTTAAATGAAAAGATAGTACTTACTCACTGCGATGACAAGAGGATGAGTTTTAGAACTCTTAATTGGCCAAAATCTCACAGAATTGTGGGGATATGTTAATCGTGGTGCATACTATGGACTGACCTAAGTGAATGTAGGAAGTGTGGCCGTTTTCGATGAGAATTTATATGAACGAATTCTCTAAACATTCATGACCCAAGATAGGAACATGGCCAAAATGTCCAAGTATAGAAAGGGTATACTGAGGGGTCAAACAGTAGGACATGGCTAATAGGACAGTCAGCTATACCAATGAGAAAAGGTTCAATGAATCTGACTCAACCTGTACTTTATAGTGTGGCTTGCCAGACCTAGTGCAGATTCAAGTCCAAAAGACATCTTCGACGACGTGTCTTATTGTTCCAAGGTGCTGAGGCTATCATTTGTTTTATCGGTTTTTATTTTGAAACTTGTAAGGGAATTGTTGTATTTTAATTATAATTTTTTGTATTATTATTTTTTATAGTAAAAAGTAAAGTTTCAAAATAAAGCTATTTTGGTTTTTCCTTCTTACAGCATGTGGTTTGAGAGGGTATTGAGGTGGAGCTAGTGAGGTTGAATCCCAAGACCCCAAGATGACATAAGTATGGTTGGTCCTTAGTCCCACATGGGAAGTGAAAGAGGTTATAGGGTACCTTATATATAGTTTTGGGAACTATAAGGGATGGGATAATTTGGAGGGAAGTCTCCCTCCTCCCTTGTGTCCGGGTCAGTTCCGAGTTGTTTTTCACACAAGCGCGTGCACCAAGCAGAGCCGTGCCGTGCCGAGCTAGCCAGTCGGTCGTGTCATAGAGCGGCGCTGGTGGGGGTGTGGGTCAACTCAAGATATATTTTTTAGAGTTGGTTTATGTTGGGTCGGATACGGTTCATTCTATGACCCAAACCAAACCGGATTCATTAGTGAATAGATATGACTATTCAAAGGGACACACTCTTACCAAAGGGATTCGATCTCAACAGTCATATTAGATTTGAATAATCCAAGCCATTTAGATTTGAATAATCCAAGTCGTTAGATTGTAGATGTGCATTTGTTCAATAGAATAGATCCTTTGGTAAGGGGTGTGATCTAAACCATCAGATCAGGCTCTGACGATCTGAGCCGTTGGATTGAAAGGACACACCTACATCTAAGAGTGCCTAGAAAGAGCATGTCCTACTCTATAAATAGGGTAGTAGGGGCCCTCCATTGTGTTTGAATTTTTGATGAAATTAATGCTCTGTCTCTCTCTCTCTCTCTCCCTCTCAGATAACTAATACTATTTGCTATCCCCCTATCGATTTTTTTTAATTTATCATATAAATCGGTTTTTTCATCATCAACATCTGCATTTGCCTTAGTACCACTCCGAAGTACTCGAAGGGGAGTATTAGACCAGTGCAGGTTTAATATGGAAAGCCAAGAAACTGCTTTATGTTGGAGCCAGATTTACATCAAAACCCTATTACACCATTAGGGGCAAATTCTGTCCTCAGGACAATATTGCTTGTGATACGACCCAGCTTCAAACTCTTTATTTGTTGCAATACAGTCTTCATCATCGAAACAAGTAAATTCTCAAATAAGATACGACATTCAATTTTACAACATTTTTCCATGATGCCACCTCCAGCCAAAGAAAGATGGACTTAGGTTAACTGATTCCTCCACACCTCCTTAGTCCATCCTAAGGTTGTTTTATGCTCTCTAAGCAGTTGCCATGCTGATTTGATAGTGAAACTCCCACTCTTATCTCCTGTCCATACCAATCGATCAATTCCTCCCTCAAGCAGGGGTATATTGCTTGCATTATCAAAACACTAGCCTAACAATCTTGAGTTCACTATTGGCCATCTCCATTTACCATTAATAATAAACTGAGATAATTTATAGCTACTACTCTGGTACAACCTGGAGTCCACCTTCAGATTCTCCTCCAACGAATTGTCACCCAATCATTTGTCACGCCATAGATTTAGAGCTAGTTTTAGTGGGTCCTATTGTCACACCCCAATTATGCACCAACCAGAATGGTGTGATGAACCGTCTATGATCCAACGATTCAACCAAGATCTCGAATAGGCCGTGTCCCTTTTCTTAAACCACACACATCCACAACCACAATCAGAGTAAATAAACAAGAGCGAAAGTCTCCAAAAGACTAAGACATAAAATAACATAAATTAATCAATTACATGTTCTAAATAATCCAAGAAATAAATCTAATCAAAGACGCATGAGTTGCACTAGCACGACGAATCATGCGACTCCATCATAGCTTCCATGTCCATCGCCGCAACATACCCGTACATCGGAGCATTCACATAATTTTCTACAGTAGGACTTGCATCATCAACTAAAAATATTCGACGTCGAAAAGGTGAGCACACATCATGGCTCAATGAGCAAACAAAATAATGCAACAAACATATGCATGCATTCAATTCATTTCTTTGGTCTGGTTCATAAGTTTGCAATGTGCAATAAAAAGGATAGGTGGTTGCTGCACCTCTATATACGAGTTTGTGAAGCCGCCCAATGAATCAAATACCATTGCCATCCAACATGCACCCATCATGGAATAGAGATAGAGCTAAAGTGCCCGGATCAAACACCGCATGACACTTCCACTGATGCCCTACCCATACCAACACGTAAGTCCCTATTGGCGAGGGCTTGCAAACTGGGCTCGCAACTAACCAATCATAATGTTAAACAGTGTATCCAAGGCCTCACCCCATCATCCCTCAATACATCCATAAAGATAGAGCTAAGGCCCCCCGGCAGAGTCAGAGACTACACGGTCCGAGACCACCTCCCCTGATGCCCTACGACGTAATAGTTCTGCTAAGGTAATAGTGATACAACGATGTTAGTGGACAAGACTTGAGTAGAGATAGAGCTAGAGTCTGGTGACCAGGATGAACCACAGTGTCACATCCTCCCCCTGATGCCCCACTCGCATCAAGTACACTAACCACACACATACATTCACATGCCTATTCCAAGCATCAACATCATCAGTATGTTAAAAATAAACGAAATTAAATATGCATGAGCAGTAATAACAGGAATATTGGATGACATGTGATATGCACATTACAAGCATACAAGCATAGAATCATTCATGGCATTGGACTCAATAAATAAAAACAGTTTATTATTAGCCAATTAATTTAGGTCTTGTTCCCTCACCTTTGGTTGATAGTAGATCTTCGTTCAAGCTTTGTAAATTACTTTTAAACCACTTGGAAACCTAACAAATTTATAGATTTTAAATTAGAATTAATTCCCATGAATTTAGACTAACAGAAACTGAGGGGTCGCAGGTGTGGCAGCACTTGTGGTCTCAGTTTCTGCGACCATAGGGTGTGTGGTCGCAAGGTGTGGTTGCATATCCTGCGACCACACATGTAAGAACCATGTTCTAAAACCAGGTCTAAACCATGGTTTTATGTGATGACAGGTGTTCCAATTATAACTGGACCGGAGGGTGAAGCCGAGTGTCGAACCACTCAAAGTTCAGGTATGAAAACTGTAAAATAATGCCTAAAATCTCATACCGGTCTCACTATACCGGTTGCAGAATAGTGCAACCGGTATGTGCATCCGGTATGGGCATAGAAAATGCCCTAAAGCCATACTGGCTTCACCATACCGCAGGCACTATGGTGCAACCGGTTTGGTGCCAGCGGTATGGTATACCGGTTGGACTATACCGGTGGCAGGGACTCCAACCGGTATGTCCAACCGGTATGCCTTACTCCGGCTGTAGACCGACTCCAGTGACTCTGTCTCTCAGAATGGAAACTTGGAAAATTTCCATTCTGAGAGAAATACTTCCATGGGTGGTCTCCCTCTATTAATAGAGAAGGAGACACACCATTTCTCCTTCTCAAACCCTCTCGTCGTCTGGAGAAGAACTGAGAAGGAGCAAGAAGGTGGAGGCCGCCCAGGAAGGAAGAGCATGCCGCCAACCGACAGCGCCGGTAAGTGCTCTGTTCTGTTAATAATGTTATGAGGTCGGATCGGAGCCGCGAAGTGGCGCAATGATCCCAAAAGATTATAGTTTTCATTGTTTTCCTTATTCGGATCTAACCCAAGTTTGATACGGCGTTCTAGCCGAGATCTGAAGGCCATTAGAAGATTTGGACCTTAGTAAAGGATAAGAGAAACCCTAGAGTCCTAATCGTTAGCAAACAAGGAGGGGAGACCCGAGATCTCGCTCTCGGATCCGAACAGCAGAGTATACCGGATGGACTATGAGTCCAGTGGTATGGCCTTACGGTTATACCGCAGGCACATACAGGTCTCGCTCAGTGAGATCTGGGTGAGACCGGTATAGTGCAACCGGTATATACCGGTTGCACATACCGGTTGCAGTATGTGCAATCGGTATGGTGCCACCCGGTATGCATACCGGTGGCACATACCCGGTCTCACTATGGTGAGACCGGTACCTGCAACCGGTATAGGTTTCCGAGCTTGGTTTGCTTGGCCAAACCTGGTTCCGACCCCTGAAACTTTAATAAATGAATTCTAACATAGGAATGTGGTTATGTAGGACCTGTAGAAGCTGTGAGTGAGCTTTCTGACGCTCAACCGGATCATTGTCACGCGTCAGGTAAGGAACAAGACCCTAAACCTAAATAACTACAACAGTAAACCTTGAAGTATAATTCTGTTATTGTGAATATTCCTTGCTTGTTGTTGTGCATCTCACATGCCATGTAGTTGTGCTTTTAATTATTATATCTTCATGCATTTCATATGCTAGGATTGTTGTATGTTAGGCATGTGTATGTTTTTCGTTAGTGTGTGGAATGTGAAGGGGATGTGCCCCGGGATATATCCACAGCTAACACCTTTTCTCGTTTAGCCTTTACCTTAGCGGACTTGGTATGTCTAGGGTATCGGGGGAGGACGTGGGATTGTGGTTCTTCCCGCCCGCCCGGACTCGAGCCCTATCTCTAGGTCATAGGGAGCCGTCTTTGGGGTGAGGCTATTGATACTTGTATCAACATCTAGGATTGGTTAGAAACGGATCCCACTTGCAAGCCCTTGCCAATAGGGGGTTTAGGTATTGGTACGGTATGGGGTATCAGGGGGAGGACGTGGGATTGTGGTTCTTCCTGCCCGCCTGACTCGAGTCCTATCTTCATACCGGAGTGAGTGATGTGGGGCAACAGCAGTAGTGTGGTAGGTGCCTGACTATTGGGTGTGCTCACACCCTCGTGCATGGAGGTGCGGTGGCCGCCAAACCTTACCATAGCACATTTGCAAGTTATACCTGGCCCAAATTGTAATGTTATCTCATGCATTTTGTACTGTTGCACTGGTTTTGTACTTACTGAGCTAAGTTGTGAGCTCACCAGATATATCTGTATTCTTTTCAGATTTGGATGCAGGATACACAGTTGATGACTTCGTGACTGCTCCCGCTTATGGTACGGTTGTTGCCATGGATACCCAAGCAGAGGATGACGAGCATGATGTGTCATGCGAGTGCTCGTTCTGTGTTTACTCATAGTTACTTGGGTTTATTTTCTGATAAATATTGTAATAAAATTATTTAAATTGATGAATGATGGAATAACTTGGTTATTTATTTTAATTACAATTTAGTTCTCGGCTCATTTATTATTTCCGTTGCTATGTATTATTTTCTCTGATTATGTTGGATTGCTTGGGAATGATTGGTTGACACGGTCTATTGAGATCCTGGTGTGAACCGTGGTTTAGAGCCGGTTCACTCACACTTCTGGTTCAGCCGAAATTGGGGTGTGACAACTTGGTATCAGAGCATTAGGCTCTGTCCAGCTAATCGTTCTGCATCTAACTGTGTCCAATGAGCTGAGCTAGGAAAGTTAAAAACTTTAACAAGAACACATCATAAGCTTGTTTGATGACTGAGACTTAAGAAAGATGCATAAGGTACTATTAATGAAAGAAAAATTTTAAACACTAAAGAATGTAAAAGAAATAACTTAATCATTCCATAAAATTTTTCTTTAATTACAAGTAAGTAACAGAGTACAGTCCACAGGTCGGACAGTTACTCTAACAACAAAAATGAAAACACTTAAATAGCAAACAAAGTCTATATCTGCCTAAGGTGGTGTAGTAGGCCTGGATGGTACTGGGTCTGCAATGTCATAGTCTCGCTCGTACACCTCTCTAAGCCAATGAACCTGGTCCTGTGTGACCCGTAGACTACGAGCTAAACGCCCCAACTCCTGACCCATCTCACGCTGAGAATCCATGAGTCCTCTCTGGGTGTCAAGAATGTCTCTCTGGGTATCAAGGATGCTCCTCTGGGTATCAAGGATGACTCTCTGGGTATCTCTGAACTCGGAAAGCATGCTCGACTCAGGGTCAGAAGGGGGACGAGATGGTCCAGCAACTGAAGAAGGCCTGGATGACCTAGCCACTGGAGAAGGCCGAGATGGTCCAGCAACTGGGGAAGGCCTAGATGAACTAGCCACTGGTGAAGGCCTAGAAGGTCCGGCAACTGGAGAATGTGGGGGTGTATGCGCTGGGATGTCCTCCATGTGTGCATCCTCATCATCTCTCATATCGGCTGCCTCTGCTGCGGCTGCAGCTGCTGCTGCTGTTGCAAGGGCCGCATGATTCCTTGGAAGGAGAGGACGAGCCTGTAACTCCTCCTCGCTGAGCTCCAGATCCTTCATCTGCATCTTATAGATAGCCTCAGCATCTATATCAGAACTCATAGAGAGCTCTACTTCCGCCTCACCCTACATATCTACTCCAAGTCGCTGTAACAGGGTTGTAACCAACCTACCATATGGGAGATTGCCTTTCACATTAGGCGTGGCTGCGTAGATCATAGTCCGCATAATCAAGTAAGGCAGGCAAAGCCGTTGCCGAGTAGCCACGCAGTAAGTGACGAACTGTGTCAACTGTGATACCTCTCCATAATGCCCACTCTGGGGCACAATGTTATGCTTTGGATGATTTTGCGGTGACAGGGCAGGTAAGGGACGAAGGTTGGAAGCGGACATGACCTTCCCCGGGTAATAAAATTTGAGCGGCTATAGCTGCCCGTTCATCCTCGTTAAGATACCCCTTAGTTCGGGGCGGGCGGTAAATGAGGTCCCCATCATCGGGGAATCTCCAAAAGAGCTGCTAACTCGGCAACATTGAAGGAGATCATCACCCCCTTCACGTAGCTAGTAATACGGATGTCTCTGGCCTGTTCCCAATCCGTCGGATCACCTTCTACCTCCAAGTTGGTGAAAAATAATTTCACCAGGTTAGGACGAGTCGTCTCCCTATACTGAATCAAGGGCAACCAACCCACAATCCCAAATGCGGACTCCACATCGAACCGGTGCAGGTGCTCCAGGTTGACAAAACGTCCCGCTCGATTTGTTTGTCCCGAGCCGGTAAGACGCGGAAGCGGCCGCCTCGATCGAAAATACCTCGTCGTAGAAGACTGGGTGTGGCCTGTACATACCGGGCATATCGGGAGCGTTTTCTTAATCCTCGACGGCCGGACATGGTATACCCGTAAGACAAGAAACCATACTCAGTTAGAGATATGTATGGAAAGTGGTGAAAATTCCTAGCAAATCTGTCAGGTATGAATAAAATAATCTACAGAGTTGATACAAGGTGATCTATGATAAACGAGGTTGTAGAATAGAGAATGGAAGCCATATCACCAAAAATGATCAAAAGTTTTCGGAAAACCTAGAAAACTAGGTTTAAAGGTCGAAATTTTCGATTTTCCTTATATAGGTTGATAAAACTTCAAATTGGTTGAGGGGTTTTACCCATTTAGATTCCTAAAACCTTTCTAAACCAAAGAAAGAGGTTTTCTATGGTTAAGAACACCCAAATCAAGAAAAACCTAAAGTTTGGGTGAAAAAGGCGACGATGAAAAGTTTCTAAAAGAGATAAGGAATGAGAAGCTTACCTGAGAGTCGAGATTGGCACCCTAGAAGCGAGTGGAAGCAATCTTGTAGACACCGGATGCACTGTAGGAACTCGGAGACTCGGAGAGAAATCGCCACCGGAGTGAACTCAAGGAAAAGAAATGACAATGAACTCAAAATCGCGATTTTTAAAGCGTTTTTGGTCATACCGGTCGCACGATTTGGCTGGATAGTGCGACCGGTACTCCCCTGCGGTATGAGTGCGACCGGTATATACCGGTTGTACATTCCATGGGAAGTGAGACCGGTACCTCCCTGCGGTATGAGTGCAACCGGTATCCTCTCTGCAGTATAGCGCAACCAGTATGACTGTATAGCCATACCGGCCTCACTCCAGGAGAGGCCGGATTTGCCAATGGAAACCCTATTATAAGAGGTGATATAAAATCATCTCGTTAAACCATCGAAGCTTGATTCCAGACCGCATGCTTGCTTAATAGGATATGGAACATGTGGAAATTCGACAAAATAACTGGAAATTCGACAAAATTTTTGCTTGTTATTTAAATCTGTCAATGATTACCTGTGATGCACATGTTGAGGCTATAAATTGTTTGGATACATTATTTTTCTAAATTGCTCCATGTGTTTTGATGTATTCAGGTTCTTACAAGGCAGAGTAAAGTACCAATGGCAAGAGGTAATGGTCGAAGGTTTCAGCGTAGACGTCATCGCTCAAGGACGCCTGCTTTAGACAGGAGTTCAGGTTCAGAGAACTCTGAAGGGCAAGAAGAGAGAATAAGTGGGGAAGAGCAGAACCCCCTGAACGCAGCTGAGAATATAAGGTAGGCGAGTGAAGAGTCGCCATCCCAGGGGCAGCCATCTTCAAGCTCCGAAACAAAGATGGAAAACTTTATGTCTAGTATGGCGGCACAGCAAAAGAAGTTTTTTTAGGAAATAACCAAAATGCTCAGACCACCGGAGCCTGTACCAGCACCTACAGATGTGCCAGTCACCAGTGCAGGAAATGTTCAAGCAACACCTGTGGGGGTAAACACAGCAACTGAAATGCCAACACAAGAAGAACCACCCGCCACCGAACCTCACCGGTTACCGGCACACCAAGATATAATCGGGACCACGGAGGGTATCGGGGACGCATACCGGGGTCCATATCCAGTGCGCACTATGGTGGTTATCAGGGAGGCTATCCATATCAGCCACAATGGTATGGACAGGCACCATATGCTCAGAATAGCCTGTCTAGAGCAGTGGATGGATTCTTGAAGCTCAAACCACCTACCTTTACAGGGAAGTCAGGGAAAACACTGTGGCCAGCACAGTGGGTAGCTGAAATGGAGAAAAACTTTCGGCTACTGGATTGTCAGGATGGAGACAAGGTGTTATATGCCACTCATATGCTGAAAGAGGAGGCCAATGGGTGGTGGAGCTCTACCAAGTCATACCTGGAAACCAAGCATCAAGTTGTTACATGGCCCATATTCAAGGAAGCCTTCTTTGACAAGTATTTTCCCAGAAGTTTCCGTGATCAGATGGAAAGAGAATATCTTAACCTGCAACAATCACAGATGACAGTGGAAGCCTATCAGCAGAGGTATGAGGAGTTATCCTTCTTTGCCCCAACCAGTATGCAGGAGGAAGCAACAAAGACTCATCGATTTATCATGGGTCTTCGAGGTGCTATCCGGGAACATGTACTGGGTCGAGAAATGAAAATTTACAATGAAGCGGTACAGGTGGCTCGAGTCATCGAGTCAAGTCAGAAAGAAAGTTTCATGGCACAAAGTAGGGGACTGAAGAGACCCAATCCTGAGCTCCAAGGTGGAAGGAATAATCGTCCCTACCGACCATTCAGGTCACCAGTCGGCACCGTACCTCCCAGACCGGCTCTTGCCGCACCATCACAGGCAACAGGGTCGAATCCTAACGTGAAGTGCTACAATTGCCAACAGGTGGGACATTATGCCAGGACATGCCCACAACCAAAGAGGGTGCAACAGCAAGGCAAGGTTTATGCTGTTACAACAGAGGAAGCAGCCGCATCGCCAGATGTGGTTACAGGTATACTCTTATACTTGTTCCTTAATTGTTGCATTATTTGTTTGTGCTTTTGAAACTATGATAAATTTTGAACTAAAATCTCAGGTACCGTAAATATAGCAGGGGTACCCGCAAGAGTCTTGTTTGACTCTGGGGCCACCCATTCTTTTGTATCCATATCATTCGGGAAAAGACTAGGCCAACCTATCAAAACTCTGCAACCAAGTCTTCTAGTTCGGTCACCCATGGGAATTGAGGTGGTGTTAGAAGAATACTATGGTCCTTGTCCAGTCCATATCGAAGGACGAGAAATGGAAGCCAACCTAGTCCAGCTGGAGATGTCTGATTTTGATGTGATACTGGGAATGGACTGGTTATCTCAACACTCGACAAACCTGCTATGTGCCGAAAAGAAGTTGACATTCAAAGACAAGGAAGGAGCTGAGTTTAACTTTAAAGGGGCTAAGTTGCCTAGGAAGAGAAAGCTCATACTCTCAGCTTTAAAAGCAAAGAAGTGTCTAGAAAAAGGGGGAGTTGGATATCTTGTATCTGTGGTGGATGTGACTGCCGACCTGCCAAAAATGGATGACATCGACGTAGTTCGGGAGTTTCCTGATGTATTTCCTGAAGATCTATCCGGATTGCCACCAGACAGGGCTACTGAATTTGTGATAGACCTACTACCCGGGGTGGCACCGGTATCTAAAGCACCGTACAGGATGGCTCCTACTGAGTTGAAAGAATTAAAATCTCAGCTTCAAGAACTGTTAGACAAGGGCTTTATAAGGCCTAGTATCTCACCTTGGGGAGCACCTGTGCTCTTTGTCAAGAAAAAAGATGGTAGCGTACGTCTATGTATGGATTATCGTGAGTTGAACAAGCTCACTATCAAGAACAGGTACCCACTACCAAGGATAGATGATTTGTTCGACCAGTTACAAGGTTCAAGTGTATTCTCGAAGATTGATCTGAGATCAGGGTATCATCAGCTCAAGATTAAGGAAGCAGACATCCCCAAAACAGCTTTTAGGACGCGCTATGGACATTATGAGTTTCTAGTGATGTCCTTTGGGTTAACTAATGCACCTGCATCCTTTATGGAGTTAATGAACCGGGTGTTCCATGACATGCTGGATACGTCAGTTATCGTGTTTATCGATGATATCTTAGTATATTCTAAGGACAAGGAGATGCATGCTGTACATCTAAGAGCAGCATTACAAAGACTGAGGAGAGAGAAGTTATATGCAAAATTCAAGAAATGTGAATTTTGGTTAAAGGAAGTGGCCTTCCTTGGTCACGTAGTGTCGGCTGAAGGAATTAAGGTAGACCCCAGTAAAATCTCAGCCATTGTAGGATGGGAGGCACCGAAGACTGTGGCTGAAATTCGTAGTTTCCTGGGCTTAGCAGGATACTACATAAGGTTTTTGGAAAACTATTCCAAGATTGCCGTTCCACTCACAAAATTGACCAAAAAGGGGGAGAAGTTCTTATGGTCCGAGGAATGTGAGAAGTGTTTCCAGACATTGAAGTCAAGACTGGTATCAGCACCTGTATTGACTATTCCAGCCCTGAACCACCCATTTACTCTATATACGGATGCTTCGGGTTTAGGACTGGGTTGTGTTCGATGCAAGGGGAGCAGGTAATAGCTTATGCCTCAAGACAACTAAAAGAGCATGAGAAGAACTACCCTACGCATGATCTAGAATTAGCAGCAGTCATTCATGCTATCAAGACTTGGCGACACTATCTGTATGGCGAAAAGTTTCAGATTAAGTCTGACCACAAGAGCCTGACATATCTGTTCACCCAGAAAGAACTGAACATGAGGCGAGAAGATGGTTGGAATTACTCAAGGACTACGACCGCGACATCCAGTATCACCCCTGGAAAAGCAAACATAGTAGCCGATGCTCGAAAGCGGAAATGGACATCGAACCTTGAAGCGGGACCAAGTACTAATGCAAGTTAGGCGCGAGCCGTTTCGGAAACATCAGGGGAACGAGGACCCATACCTCAGGACAGTTCAAGAGGATTTGGAAAAGGGTCGAGCCAATCCTGATTTTACTCTAGATGCAGACAAAGTACTCAGATATCGTGGGCGTTTGTGCATACCTGAGGATGAAGATCTAGAAATCCAAAATCGGATTATGTTGGAAGCTCACGCCACCCCATATTCGATACACCCCGGCAAAGACGAAAATGTACCATGACTTGAAAAGGTTGTACTGGTGGAGGGGAATGAAAGCCGATGTGGCTCGACATGTATTCCAATGCTTAAATTGTCGCAAAGTCAAGGCGGAAAGACAGAGACCTGCAGGACTACTACAACCATTGCCCGAGCCCGCGTGGAAGTGGGATTGTATTACCATGGACTTCGTCCACTGGTCTACCCATGACTCCGAGGTTAGTGAATGCAGTTTGGGTAATTGTGGATCGCCTCACCAAAACTGCTAGATTTATCCCTGTTAGACCCCAGTATACCATGGACAAGTTGGCAAGGTTGTATGTGGACAACATAGTCAGACTCCATGGGGTCCCAGAAAGTATTGTATCCGACGGAGACCCCCCGCTTCACATCCAGGTTCCGGGAAGGACTGCGGAAGGCAATGGGAACGAAATTGAAGTTTAGCTACAGCCTTCCACCCCTCGGACAGATGGTCGGTCGAAAGGACCATCCAGATTTTAGAAGACATGCTTCGGGCATGTGCTATTGACTTCAAGGGGGGCTTGGGATGAGAAGCTATCTCTCATTGAGTTTGCCTACAACAACAGTTACCGGGCCTACGATCCGGATGGCCCCATACGAGGCTTTGTATGGTAAGAAATGCCGGACACCTCTATTATGGGATGAAGTCGGTGAGAGAAGAATCGTTGGACCTGAATTTGTAGAAGAAACCTTGCAAGGCAATGGATCAAATTAGAAGCCGGGTAAAGACAGCTCAAGGGCCGGAAGCACTATGCCGATAACAGGCGGCGGGATCTTGAATTCATGATAGGTGATAAAGTGTTTTTGAAGATATCACTAGTGCGAGGCCTGAAGCGGTTCGGCAGAAAAGGGAAATTGTGTCCAAGATATGTGGGGCCCTATGAAATTCTGTCCCGGTGCGGTAAAGTGGCCTATCAACTTGCATTGCCGCCGGCAATGTCTAGCGTCCACAATGTCTTCCATGTGTCCCTACTGAAGAAGTATGTGCGAGATCCTTCGCATATCCTTGTTGCTGATCCTCCAAAATTGACAGAAAACTTAACCTTCGAGGTAGTACCAATCCAACTCCTTAGCAGAAAGGTACAACATCTTCGAAGGCGGGATATCTATTATGTCAAGGTGCTTTGGAAAAGTCAGGACATAGAGGAAATACTTGGGAGGAGGAGGATTCCATGCGACAAGAATACCCCCATCTTTTCGACTCTGAAGGTACGTACAATTTCGGGGACGAAATTCTTTTAAGGGAGGGGGAATTGTAAGACCTACATGCAAATTTCGGGGACGAAATTTCTTTTATGGGTGGTAGAGTTGTAAGAACCATGTTCTAAAACCAGGTCTAAACCATGGTTTTATGTGATGACAGGTGTTCCAATTATAACTGGACCGGAGGGTGAAGCCGAGTGTCGAACCACTCAAAGTTCAGGTATGAAAACTGTAAAATAATGCCTAAAATCTCATACCGGTCTCACTATACCGGTTGCAGAATAGTGCAACCGGTATGTGCATCCGGTATGGGCATAGAAAATGCCCTTAAGCCATACCGGCTTCACCATACCGCAGGCACTATGGTGCAACCGGTTTGGTGCCAGCGGTATGGTATACCGGTTGGACTATACCGGTGGCAGGGACTCCAACCGGTATGCCTTACTCCGGCTGTAGACCGACTCCAGTGACTCTGTCTCTCAGAATGGAAACTTGGAAAATTTCCATTCTGAGAGAAATACTTCCATGGGTGGTCTCCCTCTATTAATAGAGAAGGAGACACACCATTTCTCCTTCTCAAACCCTCTCGTCGTGCCGGAGAAGAACCGAGAAGGAGCAAGAAGGTGGAGGCCGCCCGGGGAAAGAAGAGCACGCCGCCAACCGACGGCGC
Source organism: Protea cynaroides (assembly GCA_028583415.1). NCBI lineage: Eukaryota > Viridiplantae > Streptophyta > Magnoliopsida > Proteales > Proteaceae > Protea > Protea cynaroides. The sequence goes on from CM053271.1 coordinate 92,576,288, forward strand.
CGGTAAGTGCTCGCTTGCGTTAATAATGTTATGAGGTCGGATCGGAGCCGCGGTGGCGCAATGATCCCAAAAGATTATAGTTTCCATTGTTTTCCTCATTCGAATCTAACCCAAGTTTGATACGGCGTTCTAGCCGAGATCCGAAGGCCATTAGAAGATTTGGACCTTAGTAAAGGATAAGAGAAACCCTAGAGTCCTAACCGTTAGCAAACAAGGAGGGGAGACCCGAGATCTCGCTCTCGGATCCGAACAGCAGAGTATACCGGATGGACTATGAGTCCAGTGGTATGGCCTTACGGTTATACCGCAGGCACATACAGGTCTCGCTCAGTGAGATCTGGGTGAGACCGGTATAGTGCAACCGGTATATACCGGTTGCACATACCGGTTGCAGTATGTGCAACCGGTATGGTGCCACCGGTATGCATACCGGTGGCACATACCGGTCTCACTATGGTGAGACCGGTACCTGCAATCGGTATAGGTTTCCGAGCTTGGTTTGCTTGGCCAAACTTGGTTCTGACCCCTGAAACTTTAATAAATGAATTCTAACATAGGAATGTGGTTATGTAGGACCTGTAGAAGTTGTGAGTGAGCTTTCTGACGCTCAACCGGATCATTGTCACGCGTCAGGTAAGGAACAAGACCCTAAACCTAAATAACTACAACAAACCTTGAAGTATAATTCGTTATTGTGAATATTCCTTGCTTGTTGTTGTGCATCTCACATGCCATGTAGTTGTGCTTTTAATTATTATATCTTCATGCATTTCATATGCTAGGATTGTTGTATGTTAGGCATGTGTATGTTTTCGTTAGTGTGTGGAATGTGAAGGGGATGTGCCCTGGATATATCCACAGCTAACACCTTTTCTCGTTTAGCCTTTACCTTAGCAGACTTGGTATGTCTAGGGTATCGGGGAGGGACGTGGGATTGTGGTTCTTCCTTGCCCGCGACTCGAGCCCTATCTCTAGGTCATAGGGAGCCGTGCTGGGGTGAGGCTATTGATACTGTATCAACATCTAGGATTGGTTAAAAACGGATCCCACTTGCAAGCCCTTGCCAATAGGGGTTTAGATATTGGTACGGTATGGCTTTTGAAGTACAGATCATTCATGCTATCCATAGGCCTTGAATTTTACAATCAGGATCCAAATCCTCTCCTGTGGCAGTAGTGTGGCAATAGGATTCTACGGCTGATCCAAGGGGTTGGGGATCAGTCGGCCCATCTACCAATACATGGAGAAGTGGACCAACTGAAATCCCGTCCTTAGCAGACGAGAAATCAATAGAAGACGATTTGATTACCCACAATCATCGACTCTGTCTCAACGAAGGTCTCCTGCAGGTTGTCTTCCTTTTAGCCATTTATTCCATTTTAATTGATTATTTTATATATTTGACGTGGTCATCAAATTTTCTAAGGACACGTATTAAATGCTTTCTTGCCCTTATATGTTCGGTTATCTATGTTGACCTTGAAACAACTCTTTCTAAGGACGAGTTTGCAATCTTTGCATGTGAAGTGTAGATAACTTTGTATATATAGTTGTGTCATTTGGGTAGTTTGTTGTAACTTGTAAGTTATAATCAATCCAAAATTGCGCCTTGGCCTACAAAAAATAAATAATAAATATATATATATATATATATATATATATATATATATATATATATATATATATATATATATTTCAATTCTGTTCAATCTCATCATTGTCTATGGGATATAAGACTCAGTAGATATAGATGGTAATAAAATCCTATAGATGATACACCTACGTGCACACACATGTGAATTTCTTTGTTTTTCAAGTCATTTTTGTGCAAATTGGCATCATACTTTTTATTTTATGCCATGTCAAAAAGTGATGTCACAATTCCTGTTATTATATATCTATGAAACAGTGTAGATTGTCCACCTAGCAAATGTTGTGTTTAAATTCAATCATATACCCTCCCATATAGTATGGTTCAAAACATATCCATGTACCCTTTGATAGTTCAGATTTTCCAGTGTTTTCTTTTATTACTTGTCAAACTCTATTTTAGCTGAAATTTGATCTAAAGGGGCTTTGGTCCATTAGTTCAAAAATTTCTAACCCGTTTGAACTACCAATTGACAAGTACTTATTTTCATATTATATTAACGATGAAGAGGATGTGCTTTAATGCAATACCATGTTGCTCCATTGTGACTCAGTGGTTATGGGTTCAAATTTAGAAACAGCCTCTCTATAAAACTGAGATTAGACTACATACATAAGCCCCTCGTAAGATTTTACAGTGTTGAAAGTACACTAGGCATACAACATTTTTTTTATTGCATAAATGACCATATCCATACTCTATTTCACTTTTGTCTTGCAAAACGTATATTAATCCTTACTTCATAGACTTACCAATATTGATGCAGGGTTTCAAGTAATATTAAAAATGTAATCGACTTCATGGATTTTGAATTGATCAAGGTTGTAAGTGAAGGAGACATTGATGGCCTTAAGCAACTCCTGGAAAAAGACCGTAACATACTACATCAAGTAACTCCTGTGGGGAACACAATTCTCCATTTAGCGGCTAAGTTTGGGTGCCTAAATTTCCTAGAAGAAGTTTGTGATCGATGTCCATCACTAATAATTAAGATAAATCAATATGGTGACACCGCCATACATGTTGGTGCAAGGACTGATGATTTGGCTGTGGTTAGCCACCTTATTGATAGAATGACTTCTTCCGGTTCATTTCAATTGTTGAAGTCACAAAATAACAAAGGGGACTCAGCCTTGCATGAGGCATTGCACAACTGTCATCCTCATGTTGCTAAGTTGCTAATAAAAAAGGACCCTCACCTATCTCTTCTTGTCAATAAGGCCAATGAGTCACCACTTTTTTTGGCTGTGACCAAAGGTTATACTGATGTCGTATTCCATCTCCTTGATTCTTGTCCATCAGCTTCATGTGATGGCCCAAAAGGTTGGACAGCTTTACATGCATCCATGTTGGAAAATGAAGGTATGTATCATACATTATGTTTTTGTTACAATTGGTGTGCATGAATTAGGAGTCCATATATGAGAATTCATCAATTGATAATTCAACTTATAAGTTACCGTTGTCATTGTTTTATATTTTTCCTCAAATAAGTATGTGAAATGACAAGAGTTACCATCGGTAAGAAAACAAGTATATTATATTAAAAAAATAGTATATTATATTAAAAAGACAAAAAAGTAAGGATCTAAATTATGACAAGTCAAGTAAGAAATGTCAATAAAAAAAACTTCCATGTGGGGAAAATGAACTACACACTAGTAATGTATCGTCCCAACCTCTTTCTCTCCCTCTCCAATGTTTTCTATTTAAATGATTCTCATCCTAAGCCTAAAAGTACATTAGGGTATAAGTTTCTAATATTCATCCTCCTCCTTGAAAAAAATAAAAAAAAATTTCTCCCATTTCCCCTTTAGGATATTTAAAAGACAACTACCCCTCAACTAGATACAAAATGTTTCCCATCTCTTTTATTTTTGAAAATATTTATTTTCAATCAATTTGATGATAAAATTCGTCCATCAATGTTTTTAAGACAATAATATCCTCAAAATTTAAAAAAATTAGAAAAAAAAAAGACATTCTAAGAAAATAATACGTCTGTAGGTTTTATAACTGCCGATGATCACCATCTCTTCCATGACCGGCGATTTAGAACCCTGTCATCCGATTTTTACTTTTTATCTCCATTTTAGTCTTCTTCTCCAATCCGTCTTTTTCTCCTCTTTCTTCTCCTTGTACTTTATTGCATTAGAATAGAAATAAAAAAAAAAAGCCGGAGATTTTACCCTGTATTGCTCATCTGAAACTGAAAGATGGATGGATTCCCATGAGAGCACTGCACATGACATGGACTCACAACAATCTAAAATTCTTGGTGAAAATTTACAGCCACATTCCGAGCCTTACATAGGCTTCATATTCTTACTGGTTTTTGAAAACCATGTCTCTGTGTCTCCCAGGTTTCCTACACCCAGACGAACTTTATCACGGGCGATCCACAGACCACTACTTCCTCTGGGCGTCCTTCGGTAAGGTCACATCTGTCTATACCTCGGTTTCCATCTACGGCGACATCCAGCACTGCAAACCCTAACCTGCAAACCGCCACCATTACAATCCCAAACCCCATCTCTCGATCTCTGACAAATCCCAACCAGCTTAACCAAAACAAGCGTCGCCCTCAAAACCATGGTTTGTAATACCCTTCCTATATAATGGGCTTAACTAATGCTTTTCATTGTGGGCCTAGATTGAAGTCGGTGAAAGCAACAGCAATGAAATCTAATGGAGTGGTGATGAAATCCCTGCTGGGGATTCTGTACTGCCCATCCTTATTATGTACTCTTTGTGAAATCATGGACAAATTTCTATGGAGTTCAACCATATCTCACCGCACCGGACCTTTCAACGAACAGACTCACAGGCAAAATTCTTGATCGTCTATTTAAGCTATTACAGTCTCCGACATCGAAGATTTAAATGAGTTTTACACCTTTATATCTGATTTTTACTTACAATATTTATGTCATTTTACAGTCATTTAAGGTATTATTGTCTTATTAACTTAAAAAGGATATTATTGTCTTAAATACATTGGTGATGATGAATCCTCTCACCAAATTGATTGAGAAAGAATATTTTAAAAAACATAGAAGGTGGGAGATATTTTGTATCAAGTTGGGGGTGAATGATTTTTAGGTATCCTGCAAGGGTGGTGGGAGAAATTTTCCTAAAAATAAATATATTATATTATGAATTGAAAATAAAAACGTAAGCTACAAATTATAGACACCTTATTATCAAAAAAAAATTATAGACACTTTGTCAGTAAGAGAAATATATATATATATATATATATATATATATATATATATATATATATATATATATATATATATATATATATGCTCCTCAATATAAATATATTCTAATTTGGACACCTTGTAAATTGTCAATCTAATTCAGGGCTTGTTGGTTCTTACATGACGGAAAAACTGCTGAAAGTAAAACCGAAACTGGGGAGAGTGGTGGACATTTATGGGAGGACTCCCTTTCACTATGCGGTAGACACGTGTAATGTTTTGATGGTAGATCTTTTGTTGCAACATGATGCTTCGCTTGCCTACATTCAAGATAAAAACGGCTGGTCCCCACTTCATGTTGCAGCTCATCTGTGGTCATCACAATATTCTGAGGATGACCGAAAGAAGGTGGTTGAGAAAATCATCCAGTACTGTCCTGACTTGGAATATCTACTAGATAATAGAGGAAATAATGTTCTTCACATACTAATGGAGAGAGTGAGGGAAGATCTTTATGACAATTTTTTTCCCGGAAAACTATTCAGAAAATTTGCTCAATTGAAGGGGCTTCTAAACCAACGGAATAATGACGGCAATACACCATTGCATCTTGCTTGCCTTCACGGAAAAGAATTTATTGTGTCTTATCTGTCGAATGATTCTGAAAGAATATATAAGTCGAGGAACAACAACAACTTGACAGCTTTTGACATTGCTTCCTATCGAGCTCACAAAATTGAGGATGGAATTCACAAATCTAAGGTGGTGAATTTATATACATACATATATACATATCATCATATCATATCAGCATGCATGCTCTGTGTCTTACCGTTTGAAAGAATATCTTGTTGGTTTTTTCAAAATACAAATAGAAGTTTCAAAATTTTCTCTTTTCGATTTTTGGTTTTGGAAAATTCCCACAGTGTGTTTTTTGGTTGGTTTAGCTTGTCGGACTCTTTTAGTCTCACATTGCTAAGGGAAACAAGATTGAGAAGACTTATATGCTGTGGATGCGGGTGCGGGTGTGGATCCGTTGGCTTATTGCTAAAGGTATGACTCTACGTATTTAAATACGTAGAGGTAAGAGTTCTTGAATTAATACCTATACCGATTGAAGGGGTATGATCTCAACCGTTGATCTATATGATCATTGGGAGATCAAATACAGGCCATCCATTCAAAGGATGTACCCATTCTTTGTATCCCATTGGATGGATACAACTCTCCATTGTACCCATTGATTTGAAATTTCATCCTCTATAAATAAGAAGACAATCCTAAAGCATAGGGTTAGAGAGAGACACACACACATTTTCAAGTTCATGTAGAACTCTCTCTCTTTCTCTCTTTCTCTCTCCCTCCAACCTTATTCTGTTTTAAATGCAAGAAAAGTTCTGTTTTCTTCGAGCGTTAATTGTAGCCGTCGGGATTCTGACGAAGACCACTTCTTGGAGTGCAACCTAAGTGGAATATGCTTCAAATTATGGGGCTGTTTTATCTTGGGGATTAATTTCACGGGAACTCTTTGCACATAAGGGGTGAATTAATCTTAAGGAGAGTGACCGGTGGTACGACTCAACCCTATCTTATTATTTCTTATTCTCCAAATTCAAATACAGTAAGTGCATTTTTCATTTTTATAATTGTATTAATGAGATCATTACATAGATATATGATTTTGTCCAAGTCTTAAACTTACTCCAGAACCTAGTTTTACTACATATCTAAATAGTAAGGTGTCTAAGGAATTAAGTGGATTTTTTGGTAAACAATATTTATTGATGATTACGTGTAATGGCCATGGATTCCGAACTGAAAGCATTCAGAATCCAAGGAGTGGATTATGGCCAAATAACAGTCCCACACGTTACCGACAGATGGACTTTCCTTTGCAAGAGAGGCAGCAATGCTGTTCTGCTCTCTTGGACCAAATAAGAGGCAATGCAATTCCACATTAACATTCATTGCATGAGTCCTGTTTTCTTTCCACTGATGATGGAATTACTAATTTTGCTTCATAATTAATGTCTTTAATTTATCTAGCAGGTCAAAGAAATTCCAGAACAATTTGACAAGTGGGATCGAATGAGTTCATTTGTATCTCCGAAAAATCAGTCTCTCCTACCAAGTCGGCCACAAATGTGGGCTGAATCTTTGAATCCTGATGAATTTGGTGAAAGAGACAAAGATGAAGATGATAAAAGAGAGGGAGAACTAGAAGAAGCTCGTAAAAAGCTGCCCGAGACACATATGTTGGTGGCAACACTGATTGCGACTGTAGCTTTTGCTGCGGCTTTCCAAATGCCGGGAGGTTACGAGAGTGATAGTAATAGTGGAAGGAAGAAAGGCATGGCAGTGCTAGCAGGAGAAGCAGCTTTAGGGTTTTTTGTGATATCAGATGTCACGGCTCTTTCATGCTCTGTGCTCACTGTATTACTCCACTTCTTTGCAGAGCTTACTAGTCGCCGTAGGGATCCATCAGACTTAAGAAATGCCACATCTGGGTTACTAATTGTAGTTGCTATTGTTGCCATGACTCTAGCATTCATGTTTGGTGTGCTTGCAGTGTTGGTAAGAACCCATTTCTTGTGGATCGGAATTCTTAGTGTGCTTATCTGCCTCCTTGTTGCGTTTTTCCCTTCATTGCTAGCTTGTTTTATTACTATATGTGTTCGTGAAAAAATATTTGACGTGTTTAAGAGGTCACGGTGCTAGATTGCATCTTCTGAGCATATGTGATAATATTCAAAAATATATGATACTCATCTGTTGTGATCATGTGGAGGAGCACGTGATAGCAAGTTGACAGGGTTTGCACTGAATTCATCGGGTTTCAAAAGAACTACCAGTAGTATAGAAGATTGTAAGCATGGAAACAGTGAATGAAGTAGTTTTCTTTCTTTGGCTTACTCAACGATGGGATCTTGATATCACGTAGTTTGTTTCCTTAGTGGAGCCGAGCTTGTTCCCTCTGCTTTGTGTTTGGCCTTGGGCCTTGTTGTATTTTCTTTTGGTTTGTTCCTCCTCTAGTGATTTCTCCCCCTTAGTGGTGGTTTGTTTGTGTTCTCTTTTTCTCTTCGGGTATTAATAAATTATCTATTTACCAAAAAAGAAGAGTGAATGAAGGAATGCGATAGTGTTTGGAACAGCGTGGAAGCTTCGGGTGATATGTATGTAAAGTTTTATGGCCAAACTTATAGGTTCACCTTGATGTTTCTACTTTGGAGCTAGTTTTGGTGGGTGCCACAGCATATTTATGGGAATTACTGAACATGGGAATTGTAGATTGTCGAGTTAGCTTCGCAACGAAACTAGAATCGCATCGATCCAATATCATATAATGGAGTTATGGTGTTTCTATTGTTGACACTCAAGAAAGAGTCAAAATTTTGAGAAATCAAACCTCTCGTGTCGCTTCTTTCTTTTTTTTTAATATAATAAACTCTACAGGGTTTCGTTTCATATATATATGTTACTTAAACATTCAACAAAACTGGTATTTTGTTAATTATTTAGTGCTGAAGGTTCTCTCTACAGGGTTTCGTATCTTTGTTTTCCAGCTATTGAATGTTGCACGTCTAGTCAAATGGACCCTTGGGGTTTCCTGTAGATGGGCCTATTTGAATTTGGGTCTTTTGGATCAGAGGCAACAGATAATTATGTATGGTATTTATGTTCATTGACTCAGGATTTTATTATCATAAAACATCTCTCTCTCTCTCTCTCTCTCTCTCTCTCTAGATCTCTCGCTCACATATCTGGACTTGCCACCTGTGTATGTGAAAATAGAAACAAAAAATGGTACGAAATCCCCAAAGTCCAGTTCCAAAATTTCAAAATTTGTTTCCGATAGATAAAAGAAAGATGAATTTCCTTTTCTATCCCATGTAGAGATCACTATATTTTCTCTTGGAAATAAACACTAACAAAAAATTTACATATAAAATTTTATACATAATTTTACGGTAAAATTTTACATCGAAACAAACTAAGAATTAGTGAAATTGATTTTTATTTTAATTTTTTTTTCTAAGTAAAAGTGATGTGTACCTGAATTGTGTCTAAGTTAAAGTGATCCATATCTAAATTGTTTCCTAATTAAAGACACCTCTATCTAAAATGTTTTCTAGTGAGTGATCTTATCTAGATTCTTTCTCCATGTAAACCATAGTTACTTGAATTGGCCCTTGATGGGAATGATCTCTTTTAGAACTCTTTTCAGTGAAAATTGAAACTGAATAGTATTAATGTGCCAAATGAATACAATTGATAATCATAAAATTTCATTAATTTCTTCTCACAATTACTTCAATAGGCATCATAGGGTGTTGAGAGGTACTGCTGCTTATACATCTATTGAGTCTATACCATGGACTTGAACTCCAACCTGGTGGGGATCTTTTGATTCCACATGTACTACTGGGACTGGCTTGCTACATCTGGCCTAGAACCCATTACGGCAATGGTTTAAATTATAAAAATTAAATTTTTTTTTACAACACTTTGGAGCAGATCATTTCAAAACAGAGTTCCTCTATTTCCTTCTCATGTGAAATCCAACCAAGGCAACAACTATCAAATTGAGAAAACAGAGTTAAGGGATATGATTTTTTTATTTTCATTATAGAAATGCATAATTTATTTGGTAGTAAGCCAAAGATAAAAATTAAAAAAAAAAAAATTATAAAGCTTGTGCTCACAATATCCCTGTTTGTCATTGATGGTAGCAAATTAGTGAAGAAGAAAATAGATAGACAATTTTCTCATTAATCATGTTGTGGGTTTAGGGAGAAAAAAATTATTTTATAAAAGAGAAATTGATTGGTAACAAATTCATCAAGAAATAGGAAATTTTCTGATTACCATGTCAAATGGTAGGCGTAAAAAGGAAGGCATGTCACCCCAAACCCCAACTTGATACAATCCTGTTGGTAGTCCCAGATAAACCAAATCAGAGTAATAAATTAGTTCGCAAATGATTACAACATTTAGCTTCCAAAGTGAAGAAAACCTCTCTCTCTATACCCTTTAGTGCCACCAGTAAGAGAACAACCACACTCTTATTACCAAAACTATATCAGAAAAATTGAATTAGAACATTAATTGAAAGATAAAATGTTTCTGAAACTTTATTTCAAGTTAAACAGAAAGACAAAATATTTTCGAAATTTTATTTTAAGTTAAACAGAAGAGAAAATACTTCTAAAACTTTATTTCAAATTATAGAAGAAAAAATACTTTTGAAACTTTAATATTTCAAGTTCACAGAAGAAAAAAAAAATGAAAGAAGAGAGAGAGAGTCAAGTAATACCTTGGACATTAAGCTAGAAGAAAATAAAACTGATAAAAATAAATAAATTAAAAAAAAAGCTTGCATGACTAAACCACCTTCAATATGACCATCAGCAATTAATCTTGCAGTCTCTAAGATCTATGCAACATCTGACGTAGCCAACTCAAATCGACAAATAGGACCACACCCACTTGAAGAAAGTCATGATACTTGTGACAGCAAAATAGAGTCGTCACCTCCTCTTCAGCCTCAAACTCTTTTTGACAAATTACACACTTCATCTAAGGATGAAACTTTGGTCTTTTTCATCCTTTTAACAGCAGGAAGCAAAGTCGAAGCAGTCTCGAAGCCAAAAACCTCATAGCTAAGCATCAAAAATTTCTCGATCAGCTTGGTCAATTCCTCCCTCCTTGCTGATGTTTTACAGCAATCAGCAAGAAACGATTCCACATCATATAAGAAACGACCATATATGAAAGTTTCATTTCTCTTTCTAAATACGTACGTGTAATTTCGAAACTTTTATTACTCCACAAAATCAGCTGGGAAGTTAATTAGAAGAAAATTTCCCAGATTTAGGAATCCATTGATTCTGAGACTAGGGATGATTATTCGAATGTACATTTGGATTGTGGAAGTTGCCCAATCTTAAAGTGTCTCAGGAATGGACTTGCTGCCGGGGATTTTGTTGTGCAAACCCTATGGTGGCTATTTATTCATACAAGAGTCGAATTGTTGTAATTGACATTGAAATAACAAACTGAACAATGCTACTTCAAGAACAAACCGCACTGTCCTTTTACATTTAAGCTGCTTCCATCTCGTTTACATCAAAATTGCCCTCAATGAGCTCACATACAACTGATTTAAACGAGAAGAAATACCAACTGAAAAAGAAAAAAAAGAAACTAAAAGAAAACATTCTTGAGAATCCTCACATCAGTTGCATACTCCCTTGGAGCAACTGGACATAACTCATAACTCTCTCGGAGAGTCCTCTGTGTTCCCCTTTTCTTTCTTCTCAACTTCCTTCAAATCATGCCTCTCTCTCTCTCTCTCTCTCTCTCTCTCTCTCTCTCTCTTGTTGTTATTCTTCTTCTTTCAAAAAAAAAATAATTTCTTCTTCTTTCTCAAAGTCAATTTTCAGTCCCTCTTCCCAAGTCAACTACATCAGTTCTTCTTGCACATCAATATCACAAGGGATGGGAATAGCATCTGATTTTTTGGAACCACCATATCTACAAATCAAAATAGGGGATATAAGAATTAGAAGACATGAATCTCATAATAAAGCTTTCATATTAAAATCTCTGTTGACATCAGATAAGCAGTTCTACAGGAGCAAAGAATGCTTCAGGTTTTTGAGCATTGTATGGGCAAAGACTCTTAACCCTAAACTTGAGAGTAGGGAATTTGCAAACAAAAAAAAGCAACAGTAATCATAAGAAAACTAGCAAAAGATGAAATTACTCATCTTGGAGAAAGAGTTTGAATGTTTCTCGGGTACACTGACCAAGCATTGATTTTGGACTTGTAAGGGCCTCTTCAGCAGCCTAATGGAAAAGGTCAACCCTATTGCTTAGACTAAATATATATGCAAAACTTAAGATAAAAGAATAAAAGGACAACAAAAGCAACAGAATACCTGCAGCTTAGCTTCCTCCCATGTTGACCCAATTCCCTTCCCATAGATCTGACCCCTTATTTCGATCTAAAACATATTCCCAACCAGATTGGGATAAAGGGGTATCCATTGTTCCACCTAGGGGCGCAAGTTTGGCCCTGTCAACCCAAGCCCCAGAGCCCAAACAGGGCCTACACTGAGAAACCTTGGCCCAGTGGGCGTGTTAGCACTGTCAACCAAATCAATAAAATCCCAAGTTGAAATTTGTTGTATACATGTTAAGTTCCATATTTTAAAATAAAAATATATATATATATATATATATATTTGAAAGTCATTTTACCAAACCTGGAAAAGAACAAATACCGACAAAATAACAAGCCTATTTGAAATCACAAGAGATGAGTAATTCAGAAGCATTTCTATATTTCTATTTAAATGTTAAATACAACATAATGAAAATGCAAACCTGATCATTTACTTCGCCTTTATGCATTGAATTTGTAAAAAGTGGAGGCTAAGGTTGAAAAATTAGATTAAGCCCCCCCATCTCCATCACACATTGAAAAGTAAATTCCTCCATGTCATTGATCTACAAACTACAAACCCATCACATGTATGGGAATAGACAAATAAATTAGAACAACACTACAAGAAAAAGGTCCAAAAACGATGGTTCGGCATAGACCTTAAGCGGTGGTTCCCTAGAACTTTATCACTTTACTATAAACTTTGAGAACCTATCCACAACTTTGTCAGTCTGCTAGCAAAACACAATTTTCCTTTCAATCCAAAAAAGGAGTCCCTTTAAAGTGTTCAAATTCATCAAGTTTTGTGAACATTAGGAGATCATCTAAAACCACACCTTTTTGAATAAGTGAATCTAAAAAAGAAAGTAGAGAATAGAGTTTCCAAACAGAATAAGATACTATTGAAAATTAACAGGACAATGAAAATGAATTGGAAACTTCAGTAGGGCAGCCATATCAAAAGAAGGTTCCATTAGTTAAAACACAGAATGTTTTCCCATAGTGTATAAATAATTAATTGCAGCAACGATAATAACAAATAAGGCTTTGAATAGAGTTGGTTGGAGAAAGAAAATCAATTTAGCCTACCCATTTAATTCGGAGTATACATGTGTTGAGTCCCATGACCTCAAAGCAATGGGACTCAACAGCTAACCCAGAGTTATACACCGTTAAATAGACAACTTAATTATTGGATTGGCTCAACCCCTAAAAGAATATTGGTAAGACCTCAACCCAATATTCACATCTTGTGAAAGTAAGACGGCAAGAGCATTGTAATTGAAACTTCTAATTAATGAGATGCTTAGACTCTATACTCAAGAACACACCCAATAAATTGAACTAGTCTTTCATTACTGATTTGATACCAATTATAGGAAGAAAAACAATGAATTAACTTGAGGTGGAGGTCTCTACCTAAAATTATTCAGTAGAAACCATTACCTGTCCTATATCTGCTAGGTAGAAAGCAAAAGTAGCAATTCTTAGTCAAAATAGGCAATCTATACCGAAGAATTAGACAATGAATATAGAAAGGGAGAGAGAGAGAGAGAGTGCTGACTCCTATTGCAATCAGTAGCAAAGAGCCTCCTCCCCGAGAGATGAATGGATGGTAACACTCTTAGATTAACAAGAAAATGAGCAACCACAGGGATGGTCTACTGAACAAGTCAAATGAGAATAAATAGATTGCATAGGCAAAGCTGCAATAGAAGAAAGAGGAAACCGTACCACATTCCACATGAAGTTAAAGATAGAAGAGAGACAGGATTGTACCACAATATGAGTTACTCACTCTTTGTTTTTTCCCTCAAGATTTGCTCGGCTACATGGTTCGTTCACTTCGGAGTTGCAGAGCTAAATGGAATGCTTCTTCACTTTTGAGTCCGTTCACTAAGAAGTTGCAAGTAGAATCCCTTCAGTCAGCGCATTAAGATTCCTTTATTCGGCTTTGGATCCACCACCACTGAGAAAGATTTGAGGGCGAGAGAGAGAGAGAGAGAGAGAGAGAGAGAGAGAGAGAGAACAGAGAAAGATTTGAAGGCGAGAGAGAAGAGTTAGGATGTTCAACTGAGGGTTTTAGAGTGACGGCGGGCAAAAAAGAAAAGGAGAAAAAAAAAAAGACTTTTCGAGTTTTCAGAGGTGTTAGCCATAATACAAGGTAAACATACATATGTGGCATCTGTTACAATTTAATACGACAGTTATTCAATACCGTCGTAAAATTAAATAAAATACTATCAATTAAATTGTAAAACATAACCTTACACAACAGACACAGACGGGTATAAAGAGCCGTCAATGTGAAAATCTTTTTCTATATAAATAATACTTCTTGCGACAGTTAAAATCCTCCGTTGTAAAAATAAAATAAAATAATAAAAAAAGCCCCAATCACCAGTTCACCACTAGACCCTGTCGGAACAACACTTTGGTTACCCAAAAAAACTTCCAAAGGCAACGAAGAAAAAGCTTCTTTGCAGAACACACGTGTTTTCCATATTAACTTCCGACCTTATTTGTTGCAGCTTATGGTAAAAAGAACATGACACCTATTCATGTAGAATTTAAAATTTCATTAAATATTAATAAAAAAATATATGTGACAGGGAACATGGTAAACATCCTGATTACAGAAACTTTTCCCTTTTATCTACTACATAAAATAATTGAAATCCACACTCAACAGAACCCGTGTTCTTTGAAATTTGTTCTCAGGCCTCTCTGCTTTTGGGACCATTTTTTTAATAGATCCAACTCTCATTTGATTCGAACGGTTGTGGGAGAGAGACCTCCACAGCTCACTAGTTTTTATAGAAGGTAAACCCAACCACTCCAGTGGCCCAGCTACCCAATTGTTCACTTTCGATTTCAAGATTCAAATCTGTTTGATATTTATATCTTACCACTTTCCCTGTTACAAATTATGAAGCATTTGTATTTCTGTCGTTCTATTGTTTTTCATTTCGTCTCCATGCTCTCTGCACACCAGCTATTTGAGATTGAGCCCCTCTTCTTGCACTCCTCAGCATCAGAAACCCGTGTCCTCTTTCAATCTTCTTCCTCAACACCAATCCCAATGGTGTTATGAATTATAGCCTGGCAAGTGACCACAGATCCAGCTCGTTCAGCAGCTTCAGCTTCTTTCATCCAGGCTTCTCTATCGATTGCCAACCCTTCCCTTTACAAGGACCTGATACCTCTCTCTATTATCTTCCTGACCATAGCAGTATTACCATTAGCCTCTTTTAGCTTCGCAGCCGTAATCCATATAGCTGGCTCCTTTGAGAGCTTCTCCCTTGCCCTATTAAGAACCTTCTTTGCATTATCATATGTTTCCAACCTTGCTAGGGCGAGCCACAGCTCAACATGCAAAGGACCACACTCCACAGCTCTCTGAAGCAAAAGCCTAGCATCCTCTTCCTTGGCCAACTCCACAACTACCTTCCAGAGCCTAACAGAATCAGGGTTATGCTCTTCCTCAAGACCCTGCTCTTGCTTATATCATTATCCTCCAGCTTCGCTGCCTGCATCCACAAATCCACAGCTTCACAGAGTTTGGGATGGCATCCTTGGCTCAACATGCGAGGTGATTCTCCATCCGCCTGAGTGCTCTTACTACAGCTACTATTCCATGTGAAGACCATCTTTGAACACTCGGAGTAGTTTTGAGGGAAAGAATGCTCAAACAGGCCCCACGGTGGGCGCTAAACTGTTGCTGCTAAAACCGGGAAAACTGATGAAAGTCAGATCAACCACATGGTGGAAGACTATGTCATCCCACACATGGTTCAAAATCTCAGCAAGATCTCGCCGAGATCTCGAACTTCTCAAACAGGTCGAGACGAGATCTCGAGATTCTCGACCAGTTCTCGATTGGTCTCAACATTTTGGACCATTTCTTGATTAGTCTCTACATAATGTATGAATTATGATTGTATTGTCTACTTGACTACTTTGGATTTTTTTATTATGACAATTAACTAATTAAGTGCTATTATGTTCATTCTTCTCCTAAAATATAATTTTACTAACTCATTTGGTCTTCTTTAATCTTCTACTAGCATAACATTATATAGATTAACCAATATTACCCTAGGTTTACATCTGAACTTCAGACGGACACTGCCAAACATGGGTGTAAACCTAAACAACTACCATGTGATTATTTTTATAATTTTATGGTTTAAATGTGTTTATATATATGCTAAAATAGGATTTCACGGGAGTATCAGGAATTAAAATGACCACTTTAGGATCGAAACACACATTTTAAGCCTTCGCGGCTTTTTTACAGTGTCTCGGCCTAGAGATCTCGACCAAATTTCGCGCTCCAAAGATCTCGGTCATCTCGGTTTCTCAGAGGGTCGAAACACCCTCGAAACTTGAGATTTTGAACCTTGGTCCCAAAGCCAGCCAGCCATTAAAGTATGTTCTGAAGAAGTGAAGAGCGAAGTTGCGGACGTGGTACAGGTTAAGATCATGGTTCAAGGAGACATTCTGCAACCAGCAATTGAGAAGGACCACTTTAGCGCATTTGAGCCCGTTCGTGTTGATGTGATAGCGGCTTTGTGATTCCATCGTTATACTTGGAGGGATGGACCCCTCGTCTTGCAAACTCCATCCCCACCAAATGGGCATTACCAAAATTTTGTTACGGACTATCGCATGATGTGTCCTCCACAAGTTTATTTCGTTGTCGCTACAAAATTCGAGGATGAATTTTTTTAAGTGGGCAAGAATTCCAGGTAAGTATCGGCGATTGGTTGGGAAGCTCATCTACCTTACCCTCACTCGTCTAAATATTGCTTTCCCACCTATTCTGTGTCCCGTGCTAGGAAGTATTACTCCTCTTTTCATTCCAAATTCAAGAATACGACCGATACGCATGAGCGCACTACAACTAGCACTTTGAAGCCAGCTGAAAAACAGATGCACGCATTACGAGCACAACGATTTTCTCTGATAGGCTCACTTCGCTTGATGCAGGCTGAGGTCCATAAGATGAGATGGGCTTGGATCTGAATCTTCTTGGGGTTTTATTTTAATTGGGAAATCTTTGTAATTCTTATTTTGGGATGCTAGTCCATTTAATTAGGATTTTATTCAGTCTTTTATTATTATTTCTTTAAGTGTAAAAGGGGATGGATCTCTTTCCAGTATTTAGGCTAGGAATCTTTTTAAGTTAATTAGGAATCTTTCTTTATTTATCCTTTTATTTTATTTAGTATGTGATTAGGATGCCAGCCTATTTATAGGCAGATCTCTTTATTGAATGGACATGAATTGAATGGAAAAAGAGAAGGTAATGGTTGCTCTCAGCTCACTGCCTCTCACAGCATACATAACCCCTTTCCCCTCCCCCCAGCCCTTTCCCCTCCCTATGGAAGACCCCCCCCCCCCCCCCCCCCCCCCCCCCCCCCCGTCAATCTGTCGGCAGATTCTTCCTTCCCCCTCTTGTTTCTCTCCTTCTCTCAACCCTCCTTCCTTCCTCCTTTCCCTGTTCTTCTTATTTTCTTTTACTATTCTCTTTGCCTGATACCCAACCTGGGTCCACATCAGGTTATCATATCTAGATGGCTTGGAACAAAATTACATTTGCAGGAACAACTCTAAGTAATGTGATTGTGGATAATGATTGCCAACTTCAAATGCAGGTTAAAGGGTTAAAATTTAACAGAGCTTCTAATGAGAGGTCACATCAGCAGTTGAATCAATGAACATCGATGCACGCTTCAGTAAAAATGAAAATGCAGCATTGACTTTCGTTAATAGAGCTGATACTGGTTTCTTTCATTTCCGGAGATGGATTCATCATTTGACTAGAAAGAATGGCTGAATACAGAGCTTGGTATCATGCCCCCAGAATAGTTGTTAAGATGACGTTTCCAAAAATTGTTTTGGAGATGTGACTCAAGGAGGTTTTTGATATGGTCAAATCAAGGGTGCAATATTGGAGTTCCTCATGTTATTTCAAACAGGTATTTGAATGTCTACAAATTTTATTTTAAAAAAAATGTTAGATCATTGTAGGTAAGTAAGTGATCTAAAAACATACTCATATGGGGGCAAAACCAAGGTTTAAAATCTCAGGTTTCGGAGGAGTCTCGGCCTCCTCCGAAATCGAGATCTCGGCGAGATCTCGCCGAGACTATGCATTTTGTCCGAGACAGCCTTTTTAGGCCAAAATGTCTTTTTTAGGTCTCCAACTTTAGGGGAACCTTATTGTTACATACATAAACACATTTAGAGTATAAAATTGTAAAAATAATGACTATTTGTGATTGTTTGGGTTTACACCCATGTTTTAACAGTCAATGCTGAAGTCTGTTGTAAATTTAGGTTAATATTAACTATTATATTCAATCAAATATGACAAATGAGACAATAACATAATGCATTAAGGGAAAGAGAAACAAAATTACACTTCATTATAAATCATTACATAATTTACATCATAGTTCAAAATTCAAATATTCAACATTGAATGATCCCATAGTCCCCCTGTGCCTATAATCCACGATTCCACAATCCCTATACAGATACAATGTCTAGTAATACGTAGAGTGTCGTGGATGATCCATCCTACTATCATCATACATCTGGGAAAGTTGTCGACGCAAATTGTCTTCCAATTGAGCAACATAATCTTCCCATGACATTCTTGATGCAAAGTAGTTCTGGTAGTCTTGCACATGATTCATAAATATAACATCAGTAGCTGTCCGAAGGATACCTATCTTTGGGAAGAATGAAAAAACTTCTGAAGTAGTACTCTGGTGCGTAGAATCTTGCGGAAGTACTGATGGAATGGAATAGAAGTTGGTTGATCCACTATGACTCCGTGTATGTGCTCCTCACTGTAGTAACTGCTATTCTCCTCCACACTCAATCCTCGTAAGCCACTAGAGAGGCCATCAACGTCGGCGTCCATCGTGCTACTGCAATAAGCATCTTCATCATGTTGAGAATGGGAATGATGCCGAGGCCTACGCGAATACGAAGTTGGTCTACGTGATGAGGATGGTGCACATGCAGCATGGTCATCATCCTGTGTTGCATGAGTGTACTGGCTCTCCCCAGTGTATCTAACAGGTGATGCTCGTGGCTCTGAATCAGCCTCAATATTGACAAAAATGGCTCGACCCCCACCCCCATGATCACTACCACTAGCTCCACTACCACTCCAACTCCACTCAGGATCTTCTGTATCAGTGTCAGCAGGAGGGTCAAACGGCACGGGTGACCATGTATGGACTCGACCCTCTTCCGAGGCTAAAAACTCGTCGACATCAGCATCCAAATGGCTGGCCAAATGGGAGTCAGGCATCCCCCC
Source organism: Protea cynaroides (assembly GCA_028583415.1). NCBI lineage: Eukaryota > Viridiplantae > Streptophyta > Magnoliopsida > Proteales > Proteaceae > Protea > Protea cynaroides. Next base: position 92,595,433 of record CM053271.1, read on the forward strand.
GGGCTCGTCCATCACAGGTTACTCCCCGTCCCGCACCCACTCTACTAATGGATCTTTCTCTTGAGTCAAGCTGGAAGATGTTGGCGAGCTCGAGCGGGGTATCATCCTCCTTATCAAAGAACATGTTTTGCACCCTCAGCCTCATGTTGTAATGCACAAAGACCAAGTCATTTAACCGTTGGGAGCCAAGTCGATTCCGCCTCTTTGAATGAATGAGGTTGAAAGTACTCCAGTTTCGCTCACAACCAGATGCAGAGCATGTCTGAGCTAACACTCTACTTGCTATCTTCTTCAGAACATGTGCATCTTTACCATACAACACCCACCATTCAACTGCATAAGAACAATAACATATTTTAATTTCGTATGTCATTTAAATGTAATACATAAAACATAAGATAATTTAATTTCGTATGTCAATTAAACGTAATACATACACGGATCACTTTTGTCACGTCCAGCCACTGCAACGGGGAACCCAAAACTCCCACGGGCTTCCCTGAAGGTTTTAATCTACACACAATCGAAAACTTATAAATATTTGCAATTACAATATATAATTGAAGCACATATTTCCAGTAATTGAAGCACACAACTCACCTCTAGGTTTGCCAATGCCCCGTGATTGGGGATCCGGCTCCAACTTTGCAACCACTAGCTTCACCGCCTCAATGAGTTCTGCGTTACGTCCCAAGTACATGCGTATCTTGGTACTTGGGGTTCAAATAGTATGCTGAAATATTTGACAGCACATGGTTAAAGCAAATAAAAATTATATTGGTACATAAGTAACACTAAAGTAAATACATCATCAAATTTACTCACCAGCCTTATGCAATGGATGCATGAGTTGGCTCTCCCATCGGTCATTGATGATCTTTATATAATTCTTGTAGCCACGTGGTATCAAAGCTTTAACACGTACTATCAATGCGTCAACAGCAGCATAAAGAAGTGGCATGGTTGGTTTTCGTTCAGTATCTACCAATCTCAACACATGTATTACAGGATGCAACACCCTGACTACCACCTTCACATTTTGCCAAAATTCGATGCGAGCGATGGTACTGCGGCTTCCACTCCCCGGGGTGTAGCCGATTGTCTCTACGAAAACCAATCCTCGGATGCAAACATCGATCCGAGTCCGGCCATCTTCGCCTCAAAGCTCTTCAATGCTATGAAGTTCGTGAGCGAATCTGGTGATGCCTGGTCTGACCAAGTCCCCTCCACATCTCTCCCTGAGCATGTTCAAGGAATAACCATGGTTGTAGATGAAAGTGGTTACTTGTATTGCTTGCTCAACCACTCTCTTGACTTTACTTATCTTGCCCATGTCCTTCAACATCAAATCAATACAATGGGCAGCACATGGAGTCCAGAAGAGATTGTAGTCGGGATTATTCATTAACATCTCCCCTGCCTTCTTAAAATTGTTGTCGTTGTCCGTCACAATCTGGACAACATTTTGAGCTCCCACCTCAACCACCACCTCTTGCAACAGCCCATAAATATAATCTGCATCTTTTACTTCAGCTGATGCATCAACAGACCTAAGAAACACCGTCCTCCCATCACAGTAAACCATGAAGTTGATGATGGACTTTCTGGTAGGACCAGTCCAACCATCACACATAATAGTTACTCTGAAATCTCCTCAATTCCTCTTCTGGCTTAGAATCCAGTCTTGTAATTCCTTCTTATGTTGAGACAAATAATGAGTCATTAACTCATATTGATTTAACCCTCTAACCCCTGTACCTGTCTCAGCAACTGCATCTAGCATGCTCTGAAAGAAAGGACCTGTGGTGGCGTTTGTTGGGATGTCATGATAAAACAACCACTTAGAGTAAGAATACCCTACTGACTCCCTATTCTTTCCCCCAAACATTGCCTTTGTTTTTTTTTTGCTTACTACCTTGCTTCGTAAAGACTGCGGGATCTTGCTCTAGAACTTGAACATAATCATCCCGTCCCCGTGGCATTGGTTCTTCCCTTCTACTTCGTGATCTAGAAAACCAAGAACCAATCCCTTTGCTCCGTCTTTGTGGCTCAGGCTCAACAAATCCACTACCACTGCCACCTGCTCGGATGTACCCTGCTCCTGTCTGTCTCCTCTCTCGCATCCGATCCAAGGGTTTCTCTACTAGCCATTCTTGCATGACGCATCTGTCTTGCCTCTCGCCTCTGTCATATCTTCTACATCCCATCCCTCAGCCCTCATGTTCCTCACTGGATTCTGGTACGGTGCCTCGAATTGCCTCTTCAAATTGTTGTTTTTTTCTTTCCATTGCTGCCCTCCTCTGCCTCCCTCCCCTCAACTGTTTACCTATGGCCCTGGATATCTCCACAGGACACTGCGGGCATTTAGAAACATATTTGCCCAATCCACTCAAGTGTTGCTTCAGTCTTGTGATGCCGTCAGAATGAAGTTTCTTCCCACAAAAATTACACTGGGTCTTCTTCTTATCACCCTGAAGGGCAGTCGCATACTGCCATGCAGGGTCGGTTCGGGAACCGGTACTGTCGCCCCCATCGCCCGCCCCCAACTTGGTCTCGACATAATTTCCAAGCACCTGTTTCATAAAAACACAAACTTCAATAACCTTACAAACTTGAACACGCGAAATTACATTTCAAAATTTTTCTCATATTTTAAATGCGATCAGAACATTTTTCCTTATTTTTCCCGATTTTATAGCATTTTTAATCAATTTTAAATTAATTTTTAATTGCTGAAAATTATTTTTTTTAATATAAATAATTCAAAAAAAAAAACATACAACAACCGAAATCGAAATCTGAAATCGTAGGACAGTAAATCGGCCAACGGTGATTAACATATAAATAGGTCATCATCATCAAATGAGTAATAATAATTATTATTTAAAATTTTAATTGCTGGAAATTCATTTTTAAATGCAAATAATTGAAAAAAAATACCTATAACAATCAAAATCAAAATCTGAAACCGTGAACTTGTAGATCGGGCTCACGTAACTAACATATAAAAATTTCATCACATTCTAGAAAAAAAAAAAATTTCTCCCTTTATAGTCTCATGTAAAAATCTCATTTTTCGACAAGAAACTTACCTTCAACAGTTGATATGAAGCTCTTACAGCAATCCCGCGATCAGAAGCACCACTCGTAGCAATTTAGAAGTTCAAACAAAAAAAAATGGGGGAAGAAATGAAGAAACTATGAAAAACTAAAGAAAAAAAACAGAAGGGGCAGTCTCGGTCGAGTTCTCGACCGAGAACAGACCCCTCTGTCTGTTTATAAAGCAAAAAAAAAAAAAGCAAAAAGCAAAATCTCGCGAGATCTCGACGAGATCGCCGAGATCTCGACGAGAATCGCCGAGATCTCGCGAGATCTGGCGAGATCTCAGCGAGAACAGGTAAATGCCGATACGAAAATGGTTATCGCCTCTGTTTTCGTCTCGGCTAGTGTCGAAACTAACGAAAAAGGCGAGATCTCGGCGAGATTGGCGAAATCTCGCCGAGATTTTAATCCATGGGCAA